>OX422213.1:256994545-257259545 GCA_949130495.1 Sambucus nigra | reverse complement strand
TTACAAGACTCACACTTCACTATCCATATAGTGAGAGCAATAGGAATGTAATGTAAAAAATTCATAAGACCAAATGACAATGCAGAAGTCATGTTTGAACATGGGTTGGAGTCAAAATCATCAATGTTAAGTCTGAAACCACATGAAACAACAAATAACATCACACAGGCAAACATGCACAAAGACATATTCCCCCTTCTTGGGAATCCTTCGATAAGTAACAAGAGATATAAATGAGATAAACATGAGATAAAGCATATGACCATGTAAATGATAGTCATCTAATATCAAGATACCAATATAAGATCAACAAAGTGGTAAAGCATGTGAATAACATAATGTAACGACAAATTCTCTCAGATATAACAAATCTAAAGTAAAACGACGACTCCCCCTATTATTCATATTTATCCCCATTTTAAAACAAAGTGAGAAACAACTTTCTCCCCCTTAATAAGTGAAAATAAAATTTCATTTCCCTCCTTTTGACACAAGTGACAAAGAAAGTAAATAAAGTTTTCTCCTCATTTATTTCAAGGCATAAAGTTCTCTCCCCCTTTTTGACACAAAAAAGTAAAAGAGAAGAAATATCATAGATAACGGATATAGCTAGTCAACCAATAAAGTCACATAAGGAAGAGAAACTAACAAAGTAAAAGCTAGTAAAATATGCAAACAACCAAGCTATAACATGGGAATCAATAGATGAACATATATACATGAATCACAATATCATAACATGAATCTCATAAATAAAAAATTAGAAGATTAATGATATCTAATCAATGAGTACAAAAGCAGGATATAAGATAATCATAAAATCAACCTAGTAAAACATGAGATCATATAAGCAAGACATGGATACAAATCATGACTAATTAAGAATACAAAAATATAGTGAAAAAGATATGGATAATAACACAATACCCATAAAGACATAACCCATATAATCAACAATACTATCCAAAATCCAAAAATCAGCCACCAAGAGTAGTAAGGTACAACCAACAAAAAGTACCAAAAACATATACTGACCAACATGTATAAATTACCACAAGCGATACTACAAAAATGAATAACATGAAGTATAAGAAAAAGTAGAAAATCTAGTCGGACATATCGTCGTACTCCACGCCATCATCATCCACTTCGTCATTTGTTTCATCATGATCATGATCATCATCAATATCATCTGTCGCGTCATCATTAACATCTCCCTCAATAAAATGATCCATATTTATTGCAGGTGGAGTAGTAACCGGTTGAGGGACCTCAAATGCAAAATCCTGAAGTAAATGTGATATCTATAGATACTCATCAATGAAAGACACATTAGTGCATATACTCTGGTACTACTGGTCTAAATGCTCCACGAACAGAGCCGTGCGCATGGGATAGAAAAGTAGCATCTGTGAACGGTACTTTTCAAAGACCTCCATAGATTGCAACCAAAACAAAATGGTGCATGAACAATTCCCAAAATATGTTTAAAAAACATTTAAAACTCTGTGAGGTTTGTATAAATACCACTTGAATGCCTTTTTGTAAAAGACCTCACACATTTAAAATACGTTTTGTGCACTTGACTGTGTTAGCCTTGTTCAATTCACAATCATAAAAAGGATAAATATTCAATACTCAAATAAATGTACGATTTTAGAATTTTTTAATAAGCTGCGATGCAACGTCTTCAATCTTCAAATTTCATTCTAAACCAAAACTAGACCACGCCTTACTTATAACAAGTCAAGTCTATTAGACTTGTTGGACTTAATGACTCAAGTGTTTTGTCATGATAAACTAGACAACTAATATATTATAAAATAACATTTTTAAATGTCCTACTCGCCAGTCGGCAGGTGGTGGTGGCTGGGGGGCTGTCAATTGGCAGGTCAAAATGGATTTGTTTTTGGTAAAATGACCGTAAAATGAAAATCATAAGTCTGATTCGTGCACGAATGGGATTTTTAGAATGAGTAATTAGGTCTCTATAAAAATTCGTTGAGATATTATCAGGTCCAAGTGTTGACCAAAGTTCAACGGGGCTCAAAGAGCGCATAATTACTTTTTGGTTAGGGTTTGAAAGAGGACCAGGGGTTTATGGTTTAAAGGGATTTTTTTGGATGCTATAGAAGAGTGTGAGGATATGAGAACGGGGTGTCTATAGATCCATTAGATGGGAGGATCTTAGGATAAGTGATGGTCATCGAAGATAGACACCCATTGGAGGTTTTTGAGTGCTAAGTCCCTATTTGTCGGAACTATGGTCGGGATTTGTCAATCTTGATCATATTGGGGATAAAAGTCTAATTTTGATGACCTAAGTGTGATCTCAGACAATTTTGAGTACTATGGTTCATTGCAAAGGCCTAAGTGGGGGTACGAGACCATTTCAGTGGGTTGCAGATGATTTTTAGGGTCAAGGTCAATTATGAGAACCTATAGAGTGTGTGCGACTGTTTTAGGGGATCATAACCAATTTTGAGGGCCAAGGTTAATTTTGATGACTTAAAGAGTGTATTCGAGTGATTTAGGGGAGTAAAGTCAATTATGAGGGCCAATGTCAATTATGAGGACTTAAAAAATATACGTGATTAATTCAGGGGGCCGCGATCGATTCCGAGGACCTAAATAGTGTATGTGACCAATTCTGCGGATCAAGCCTAACTCTAATGACCAAGACCAATTATGATGACCTAAAGAGTGTATGCGATCGATTTAAGGGATCGCAACCAATTTTGAGGGCTAAGGTCAATTTTGAGGAGCTAACGAGTGCATGTGATCGATTCGAGGGATCGTGGCCAATTATGAGGGCTAAAGTCAATTATGAGGATCTAAAGAGTGCATGTAGCCAATTTGGGAGATCATGGACGATTCTGAGGGCCAAGGTCAATTATGAGGATCTAAAGAATATATGATAGCTTTGGAAATGAGATGTGATGATGTAAGAAGTTTTTAGAGATTTTTTTATAATGTTTGATGATTTCTAAAGACTTGTGTATTTTTTTAATTTTGACGACTTTTACGAAAATGTGCAATTTTTTCAAGACTTGAGATTTTGGAAATTTCTTTAAAATTTTAAGAAAATTTTAGACTTTTTGGAAATTTTTTAGATTTTTATGATTTTCTTTTTGAATGCTTATGTAACTTTGAAATTTGAAGATTTTTTTTATGAAAATGTGCATTCTTTGCAAAATTTGAGATTTTGAGACTTTTGTTATTTTTTAGGAATTCTTAGGAATTATTTTGACACATTTTTATAATTTTTGTACCAAAATTAGGAGGGGATGCCCTTAGTCAAGGGGGTGACCTGTGCCTGTCGATAAGGTCGCAGAGTTTGATGATCTTCAAGAATTACTAATGGGTAGACTTGTGGCTGGCAGACACAGGGGTGTGACAATCGACACACTCTTTACCCCTAAATAAGGAGGATGAGGGAAACCCTCATTCCTCACTCCATGCTTATATCTTTTCTCTCTCTCTTGAAAAGAATTCCTTCGACTGATTCAGTGTTTTTTTTCCTGAAAAATAGAGAATATTTTTGAGCGTTGATGATTGGGAAAATATTAAGTGGGCCCACACCGGGGGAATGCCAATGGATGTGGATAATGTATACCGAGGTGCTCAAGCTGAAGTGGATGAGCGAGTACTATTGAAGGAGCCCGAGACACATCGTTCGGCTTGGGTGAAGAGCCCTAATGGTTATGTGAGTACTATTATATATATATATATATATATATATATATATATATATCTTTTTATCCCATTCTTGTTTTGTTTTGAAATTAATGGATTTTGTAAATTCATTTATTGTCCAAACTTCTTTTGAAGAACTTACTTGGTGTATGTTTTTATAAATGAACATTTTGATTAAGGAGGATTCGCTCCCAGGGATTGATGGGGGTGAAGGCAGTCTAAGACCTCGAGGAGGCGAAGGTTTTGATGGATACCGTGGGGTTTGGTGCTTTGACAGGGGCACTTAACAAGACGTCTTAATCGACAACGGTACTACGTGTTCTTGGGGAGAGGTGGTGGGATACCAACCATACCTTCCATTTTAGTGTGGGTGAGATGAATGTCGCGCCATTAGGCATGCACCAGATTTTGGGGCTACCATGTGAGGGGACACTGATAATAGTTAAACGGTCTCTACGTTTAACAGATGGTGCGAAAATGGCAATGATGGGGCCTATAGCCCGAGTGGGATCATGAGAGTTTGTGAAGGTGTCTTTACTGAAGTACACCTTACTGAAGAGGGTGATTGACATGGAAGACATCTTGAAGTTAAGACAGGTGACCCAAATCTTCATTCTTTTGTTGTTAGGGAGAACTCTAGTGGTAAAAAGTGGTGATGATGTCCAACTCTGGTTCCTTCCCTACCGTCGGGACATCTCATGGGATGGGGGAGTTTGACGTTGGCTTATGTGTATGTCTTCTTAGATGCTTTCAGATGATGTTGTTGGTCGACCTTTACCGGATCCAAGAATCTCTTGGAGGTACTTTATTTTTTAAATGATTTTTATTTGATTCTTTCATTCTTTTTGTCATTTGAATACATATTTATTTTTTAAAATTTTATTGATCTTTATTTTGTTGATTTTAGGTGTGTGTTAATGAGGTGATTGGGTGCAACACCTTGTTGATGACATTGATGGCAGAGGAGGCCAATTCATAGCCTAGGATTATGAGATGGAGGAAGGGGAATAGGTCTTCAAAGGACCTCTCGGCCCACAAGGATGTCCACTCGCCCTCACGCATTAGGTCAAAGTTTCTGGTCAAAAGGTCATCTTTTTCCCTCGAATAGTTGACTTAAGGGTTTTTGATTTTTGACTTTGAACATCTCTTTCATTTATAAACCATTTGAGATGATTTCATAACAAAATCAACCTAAAATTTCATAAGGAATCCAAATATATAGATTTTGTGGATTGAAATGCACTATATCTCAAGTTCTATAACGGTTGTTTTATTAAAAAATTGACCTAACATTCGGGGGTTTTAAGGATATGGAAGGTATTCTTATGTACATAGTTTGGTTTCTACTATGTGTAGGAGTAGTTTAGTTTTAATTTCAAGGTTTGGGATGGATTATATAGGGAGAATTTAAGATTTTCAATTTTTTGGTTCAAAATACACTTCCAATGAATTAGAGCTTATTATGCTCATTAATGGAATTTGATCATTACACTCGAGCTCTTGAGGTTCTAATGAATACATTCAAAGCTTTGAACCTGAGTTTTGATCATTATTTAGAAGTTAACCATTAAGCTTGAGCTTTAATGGTGGAAGCTTCATAATTTTCACCTAGGGCCTATTTTCTACATAATATTTCTACTGTTTTGACATATTCTAGCATTATAACAACACATAAATCGATTGAAATAAGAAAAATTGAATATAGTACATAAAATCACAGTGTACCTATTTGGAGTGAAAAATTGAGTTTTGAAACTGCTGTTGGGATGAGTTTAAAGAATTTGCGAGGTATTTGTAAGGACATAAATTTCCAATTGAGTCCCTACATTATTTTGACTTAATATCGTGAACAAAACTGTGTTTGTAATATGTCATATGGAGATTTTATTTTATCACGATCCCACTTGGTCTATGACGTATTGAAGAAATTGAAGACTTTGCGGCAAAGCTTTAAAGAATTAATCATGACGAAGTTTAACTGGTGCAAGTTTATTCGTCTTCAAGATTAATTGCATTCCGAGATCACACAGATATGAATGCGTATAATTAATGGTGCTCAGAATTATTTTTATAAAAGATAAGGATGTAATTTTATAAAGAAAAATGTTTTAAAATGTTTTAAAGTGTTTTAAATGTTTTAAACTACGTTTTATTCTTATAAGCTCGAAATAGAGCTTGACTTAATTAAATCTCTTTTGGAAGAGACGTTTTAAACAAAAAGTCAAAAAGTCAAACTGACATGCGGAGTCGTTCAAACGACATAAGAACTCGTTCGAGCGAGATGATCATGTCGCGCGAATGATGTGTCATTATCGTTCGAGCAACACGATTTTTGAGGCTGTAATTTTTTGTATTTAAAGCGTGGTTTTGTCAGAATTTAAAAGTGTGTGCATTCTAGAAAAATAGCTTACGATCTAGTACGAGTTTTGCACATGTTTTTCTAAGGTTTCAAAGCTTAAACACATCTTTAGAGTTTGCAAAGATTCGAGTTGTCATTATTCTATGTTTATGTGATCTTGCTGCACCAAGAAGGTTTTTTCTACACTTGAACATCGAGGTTTTACGGTGTATAAAAGAGAAGGACTTCTTGTTCGACATCGTAGAAGTATCAAAGCCATTCAGTGGACACCTAGAGATACGTGGACGCGTGTGTTGTGGATGAGCATCGTGGAAGACGGAATTTCTGCGTGGGCACTATTGAAGAATGGTGGAAGATCATAAGGATCGTCAAGACCCATGGGGATGGAGTCATTGAGTAAGGTTAATCTGTCTTTGTAAAATCTTTGTTCATAGTGATTGTCTGGCTTGGGCCGTCCGAGGGTGTTTTCCTGTTTTGGGTTTTTTCCTCATACATCCGGCGTTGTGAGTATTCTTTACTTTACTTTACTTGATTTAATCACTAGATGCATGTTAAGGATTAATAAGGATAAACATGGTTTAAAGTAAAAATTAGTTTTTCACAACTTGGTCTGGTGCTAATTAAAAGTTGGATAATTTTTGGTGAAAAATTGGTTTGATTTGAAACACACATAGGGACCACCCACTTTTTCAAATTGGTATCAGAGCTAGAAAACATAATTTATTTGTTTTGTGATCCCGTGTGTTTGTTTATCTCTCCTGTGTTTGTTTTCTGTCGATGGATTCTCTATTCTTTGACGATTTACATCGTTTGAATTTAAAGTTTGCAAAACATATTGAAGTTTTGGAGAAAGAAAATTCCTGTTTTAAAAATATGATTGAATATTTGCAAACGTTTCAAATTCAAAGAGATATTTGTCATGAGAAGTTTGGTTCCTTGTTTAATTATTTTAAAATGATAAAATTGGGCAAAAAGGAGAGTGATTATAGACTCCTCGTTTTAGGAAAAGTGTTAGAGGATTTGAGAAATTCTAGGGTTTGGGCCGTTGAGGAAAATAATTCGATTAATGATATTTTGGCATGAGAAAAGGCTCTTAGGGATAAGTTTTCTCACATTGAGGGGGAGCGAGATAACATTCTAAGGGTAATTGATAATTTAAAGAAGGAGTCCCTAAAGTTTGAGGAGCTTAATTTTTTGCTTGAGTCCAAAGTTTTGAAGTTTAAAAGTGTTTCAAATGACTCGAGTAGTTTGTGTAGTGATGGTAATGGCTCGTCTTATTCTTCTAATGGTTTCGTTGCTAATGCCAAAACCATTACTTGTTTTATAGGATCAATCACAGCCGAGGGTGTTAGAAAAGGTCAACCTAAAGGTCCCATTCCTTATCGAGTTTACACATGTTCGCATTGTGGTAGGAAAGGTCACCTTAGGAGTTTTTGCTATGATCTTAAAAAAGCCCCTAGGAAGTTTAAACGTAGTGTCCCGATGATTCCCAAAACCCATTTTTTCAGGTATACACCGGTTTGGGTTAGGAAATCCGTTTTGGATATGCTAAATTCTAGGTTGGTTGATTCTCACATGCAAGTACACGATGCATTACATGATATTTCTTATGGATTGTTGCTTGCATGATATTGTTTATCATACGCTCGTTTTGCTTCATGATATATTCTTCATAGTGTTATGACATGTTTATCTCTTTGTATTAAATTTTTCATTTGTTTCAGTCTTATTTGAAAAATACAAAAAGATTTTTTTTTTGATAAAATTTTTGAAAAAGCCGAAAATAGTTTTGTTTTCTTGTTGGTTTTTATTTTTGAATTTACATGTTTGATGTGGCATATTAGTGTGCTTGACCCCCCCATCGTTTCATTTCCACATGGCTAGGATATTTGGTCATTATTATCGATGCTTAGAATGATCTTAACCATTGTTTATATGGGGTTGTTTCGAAGTTGATATACATTTTGATTCAACTTTGTATATATGCCAACATTGCAATCGTGCACTAGTTTCTATGGATGTTTGACTTCTCTTGCATATTTGAATTTGGTGAGGCATTCTTATCTCAATCTTGTCATCTATGCATAGGTAGACTTAAGGAGAAGTGTGCATATAAGAATCTTTTACCGTGAGGATTTGAATTGAAAAATGATGAGTGATTCACGGGAAAGGGCTACAAGAGTTCAAAATTAACTCGTCATGAAAGTCACCATTTAAAAGAGCCCAAAAGAAAAAGCAATATTCTAAGAAAAAGGGCCAATAAGATTTTCTCTAAGTTGAGGATGATAGAAACCTCAAAAGAACTTGAAAAAGTATGTTTATGAGGTAGTTTGGTTGGAGAAAATTTAAACGGGTTTGCACAACTAATCCTAATGTTGAAATATTGCAATTTGACGCTATTGTTTGTAGAATCGTCAAAATTCTGGATTTGTGTGCATGCATATGTTTAGTTCATTAAGCTCACACTTTAATTGTCATATGGCTATGATAAAGTTTGATGATTTATCGCTATCAATTAGAGCTACTTGATCGTTTCGATGTGTTGAAATTGTGACTCATTTGTTGTAGTTTCATGCCCATACATTCCATGTCCATGTTTGAGCACATCGGTACTATGTTTACATGTAACTCGCATTGTTGATTTTTATGAGTTTTTGCGTTTTGTGTTAAAAGCTTACTGTTTTAGGACTATTTTGCTGCTGTCAGGCCCTTCCTGGAATTTTTTTCAGGAAATTTTTTCACTGGACAAAAATATATAATATTTTTGGGAATCTGGGAAAGTTTGGCATGTTGCGAGAACTCGTTCGAACGACATTACCATGTCACGCGAAGTCTCATTCGAGCGACGTCCTTATCTCGTTCGAGCGATGTCCCTAGCTCGTTCGAAAGACAACCTGAATTATTGCTTCTGATTGGTTTGCAGTCCTCTGGTTTATTTTGGTTATATTTTTGGTAATGCTGGAAGCTTTCTGTACTGACTGGTTTATATGCAGGTTATATTGTGTTAATATTCATCTTTTGCATATGATTCCGTTTATCACACCTGATTAGATTTCTATATTCCTTGTGTGATTCCTGGTTTACTAGCTACTGATTTGTCATTACTTGATCATATTTAGCTGGTTGTTTCATGATTATCTAACGATTTTAAATCTCAAATTGGTATATTCTCATGCTAGATACTTGATGATTGGTTTATCTTTTCACCGAATTGTCTATTCAAGACAAAAAAGGGGGAGAGATGTATGTGATGTAGGGGGAGATTTGAGCATGTTTTATTTTACAAATTGGTATTACAAATTGGTAGTACACATTGGTATCATTTTGTTGCTCAAATTGTTTAACAAATGATTTTCCAGAGTTTATTCATATTGGTATCTATTGTCGTTTGGTATCATTTGGATATATATATTGGTTTCATTTGTTCCTCCATACTTCACTGGGTATTTGTTTGTTAGTTTCATGAGTGTAGGTATGCTTCAGAGGTTCGAGATTTCAAGTCTACATCACATTCAAACACTTCATTCTCGCCGGTGCTACATATACTAGTCCGTGTTCGATATTTTTGACTTTGGGTTTATAGGATGGGATTTAGGCGTCATACGGCGTGACAGCCCGGCTTAGGCATTTCACTGATTTAGTTTTTGTCCCGGAATAGTCAAAAGGGGAGATTTGTAAGGACATAAATTTCCAATTGAGTCCCTGTATTGTTTTGACTTAATTCCGTGAACAAAACCGTATTTTTAATATGTCATAGGGAGATTTTATTTTGTCACGATCCCACTTGGTCTATGACGTATTGAAGAAATTGAAGACGTTGCGGCAAAGCTTCAAAGAATTAATCATGCCGAAGTTAAATTGGTGAAAGTTTATTCCTCTTCAAGATTAATTGCATTCCGAGATCACACAGGTATGAATGCGTATAATTATTGGTGCTCGAAATTGTTTTTATAAAAGATAAGGATGTAATTTTATAAAGAAAAATGTTTTAAAATGTTTTAAACTACATTTTATTCTAATAAGCTCGAAATAGAGTTTGACTTAATTGAATCTCTTTTGGAAGAGATGTTTTAAAAAAAGTCAAAAAGTCAAACTGACACGCAGAGTCGTTCAAACGACATAAGAGCTCATTCGAGCGAGATGCTCATGTCGTGCGAACGACATGTCATTCTCGTTAGAGCGACACGATTTTTGAGGCAGTAATTTTTTTATTTAAAGCGTGGTTTCGTCAAAATTTAAAAGTGTGTGCATTCTGGAAAAACAGTTTACGATCCAGTACGAGTTTTGCACATGTTTTTCTAAGGTTTCAAAGCTTAAACACATCCTTAGAGTTTGCAAAGATCTGAGTTATCATTATTATATGTTTATGTGATCTTGCTGCACTATGAAGGTTTGTTCTACACTTGAACATCAGGGTTTTGCGGTGAAGAAAAGAGAAGGACTTCTTGTTTGACATCGTAGACGTATCAAAGCCATTCAGTGGACACCAAGACATACGTGGACGCGTGTGTTGTAGACGAGCATCGTGGAAGACAAAATTTCTGTGTGGGCACTATTAAAGAACGATAGAATATCAGAAGGATCGTCAAGACCTGTGGGGATCGAGTCATTGAGTAAGGCTAATCTGTATTTGGAAAACCTTTGTTCATTGTGATTGTCTGGTTTGGGCCGTCCGAGGTTGTTTTCCCGTGTTGGGTTTTTTCCTCGTACAATTGGCGTTGTGAGTATTCTTTACTTTACCTTACTTGCTTTAATCACTAGATTCATGTTTAGGATTAATCAAGATAAAAATGGTTTAAAGTAAAAATTAGTTTTTTACAACTTGGCTTGGTGATAATTAAAAGTTGGATAATTTTTGGTGAAAAATTGGTTTGATTTGAAACACACATAGGGACCACCCACTTTTTCAGTATTTATAGTGTGTGATCATGGGAGTTCATTGGTGAAGAAGGGAGGTGGATTTGAACTGAAATTGTGAAGTTTTCTCGCTTGAGTATTGTTCCTCACATGTGTGCACGGTGTACACGTGATTTTTGGCTTCTTGTGTTGATGTGTAAGCTTATTTGGATACAGGGTGATGTGAAATTATTAAGACTTTTAGTGTTTGGTCCTTGGTTAGTCAAGTATATGCATTTATAGCCTTAAAAGTGTACTTTTGATGAAGGTTAGGGGTATTTTTATAATTTTAGAAAGTTTCATGGACTAAAATTGTAATTTTGTGTTAGTTGAAGTATAGAGGATTAGTTTGATATAAAGTTGAGGTTTCGGGTCTAAGTATGCGTCAAGTTATGTTGGTTTAAAGTTTTTAGGGGCTTGTTTATAATTATTAAAACTTTAAGGTTTTTAGGTTATTTTAATAAAGTTGTAGGACATAAAAGATAGATTCATTCTTCTTTAGAAGACTTTTGAATTTGAATACTTTACGGGGGTTGAAATAATGAACGTAGGTGATTAGGGTCGGTTGATAGATTTGAAAGTCCCGGTTATTACATTTTACCTACCAAGAAAAATTCGCCATTGAATTTACCTTGAAATAAGTCGGGATATTGATCTTTCATTGCCTATTTTAGTTCTCATGTGTCTTCTTACTAATTTTTATTTTCCTAAAGTACTCTAACTGAGGGGATTTCCTTATTTCTGAGGTGCTTCACTCGGCGATTCAGAATTTGAATAGAGTGTACTTTAAATTCATAGTTTGGTTTGATAGAGACATCTTGCCACGTAATGGTATGAGAGGGATCATAAATATACCGGCGTAACTGAGACACATGAAATACATCGTGAATATTGGATAATTCCACAGGTAATTCTAATTGGTAGGCTACAAAGCCAATTCATTTAGAAACTGTAAAATGTCCAATATATCTGTGGGCTAATTTTCCTTTCTTTTCAAAGCGTAAGAATCCTTTTTGAGGAGAAACTTTCAGAAATACTTGGTCGTTAACTTGGAATTCTAAGGGGTCTGTATAACTTTTTTTGATGTTCTTGGGTTGTCTTTAATCTTTCTCGAATTTATTGTATTTTCTCATTGGTTTCTTAGATTATCTCGGGAGCAAATTGTTTAGTACTTACGGATTCTATCCAACATTTAAATGATCTACAATGTCTTTCATATAAAGGTTCAAATGGGGAAACTTTAATACTAGTCTGATAATTATTATTATATGAAAATTCAACAAGGGGTAAATGTACTTTCTAATTGTTGGTCATATCTAACGTATAAGTGCGTAGAATATCTTATAATGTTTGGATTGTACATTATAATTGTCCATCCATTTGTGGGTGGAATGCGGTACTTAAATAAAGTTTAGTACCCATTGCGGTTTGCAATGCTTGATAAAACCTTACTACAAAATGGGAATCTCTGTCTGATATGATGGATAAAGGAATTCCATGTAATCGGATAATTTCTCAACTGTAGAACTTTCAGAGCTTTTGAAATGAGTCGATGGTATTCATTGGTAGAAAATGAGCATATTTGGTGAGTCAATCTACTATTATCCAAGCGGAATTATATATTTGGGACGTACGAGGTAGTCCACTAACAAAATCTATGGTAATATGATCCTATTTCCACTTAGGAAATTGTAAGGATTGGAGGAGTCAACCAGGGTGTTGGTGTTATATCTTTACTTATTGACAAGTAAGACATTTCCTTACAAAATTCTCGATATCATTTCTCATATTTGGCGACCAATATTGCTTCTTTAGGGCGTGGTACATTTTTGAACTTTCGGGGTAAATCATAAATTTCAAATGATGGGATTCTTTTAATACTTCTTCTCGAAGAAAGGAATCATGAGGTACATACAATCTATTTCTAAATAGTGAACTTGTTTCCTTATCGTATGAGAAGTCAAGATTTTTATCTCGAAAAGTTTTTACAAAATAATCTTGGGTTTGTTGAACTAAGATTTTCTCTCTCAATTCGGGATAAGCAAAGATATTGGATTTTTTTTTGAAATAGAATATTAATCGAAGGTCATATTGCTCTATGGTAGCAGGAATATCATAAGAAAATAAAGTGTGGAGTCTTCCTACTGAGTTTCGACTTAAAGCATCGGCTACTAAATGTCCTTTGCCTGGATGGAAATTTAATTTAAATCGGTAATCTTTCAAATATTCCATCAAGTGTCATTGTCTTAAATTCAAGTACTTTTGAGTAAAAATATATTTCAAACTTTTGTGATCAGAAAAGACTTGAAAATTTTAGCCATAAAGGTTACAACGCCAAATTTTCAATGAAAAAACTGCAGCTCCTAACTCAAGATCATAGACATGGTAATTAAGTTCATGAGTTATGAGTTTTCGTGACCCATACTCTATAACTCTCATTCTGCATTAACACACATCCTAACCCTTGCAATGAGGTGTCGGTATATACGTTGTAGTTTACATCACTAGAAGGAATGGTATTTGTCCTTCAAATTTTGGAATATTTGGTTACATTCAGCAGTCCATATAAATGGAACTTACTTCCTAGTTAGCTTTGACAGAGGGAGGGCAATGTGAGAAAATCCTTCTATAAAATGACAGTAATATCCAACTAATCTTAGAAAAAATTTATTTCGGTAAAATTTGTAGGATTTTTCCATTCTAAAATGGCTGAAAGTTTTTTTAGATCGACTTGGATTCCATTTTCAAAAATCACGTCCTAAAATTTGTATTTCCTTTATTGAAAAATCACATTTGCTCTTCTTATCATACAACTGATGGTTTCTAAGAGTACCTAAGACTGCTTCTAAATGTTGGGCACGTTCTACTGAATTTTGAGAATAAACAAGAATATAGTCAATGAAATGATAATAAATTGGTCAAGAAAAGGCCTAAAGATTCTATGCATTAGACCCATAAAAGCCGTGTGTGCATTGGTTAATACAAACGACATTATAGTAAATTCAAATTGTCTATAATGAGTTCAAAAATTTGTTTTTAGAATATCTTCCTCTCTAACTCGCAATTGATAATAATCGGATCGTAAGTCTATTTTAGAAAAGACCCTTGCTCCTCAAAGTTGATCAAATAGATCTCCTATCCAGGGTAAAGGACACTTCTTCTAAAATAGTTACTAAGTTCAGTTTACTATAGTCTATGCATAATCTAAAGCTTCCATCATTTTTCTTGATAAATAATACCAGAGCTCCCCAAGGAGATAAACTTAGTCGAATAAAACCATTTTCCAAGAAGGTCTACAATTGGGTACAGAGTTCTCGAAGTTTTAAAGGAGCCATTCGATATGGAGATATAGAGATAGGAAATGTATTAATATAAATATTGATACTAAACTTGATTTCTCAAAAAGGGGGTAGTCCTGGTAATTTTTTGGGAAAAACATCTTTGGATTGTTCCAAAAGGTTTGGAATTAAAGAAGAGATTTGAATTTGGAAACTTGAGGGTTCAAACGGATCTGATCCTTGAAATATAAAATAACAAATATCTCCGTTTCGGAAATAAATTATTTTGGCATGACAATTGATATAAGCATAATGTCTTGATAGAACATCCATTTCGATAATAATATTAAAGCCATAAATATATAAAATTATCAAATTAGCAAGGAATGTTCCTAGACCAAGTTGAATTCTACAATTGTTATAACCTTATGTTGGTGTATTTATTTCACCTGTTGGTAATTCCATATCCAATGGAGTAGTTAAAGATGTATGCAGTAATTAAAATAATTTAGCTAATCTAAGACTTATACAAGAATGTGTTGAACCTGAATCAAATAAAACATGTGCAGGAAGATTTTGGAAAATACCATACCTTCTGTCACGTCATGGGAGTTTTGTGTAGGCAGTATTGCATAATTCTTTCCATGACTCGGAATTGACACAATTTCCTTAACATGATTTGGCGTAGGTGGATTTTGCATAGGACTAAATTTTAGATTTTGTGAGGGATTTTTTGACTGACGACGGATTGGAATAGATCTTAACTTAGGACACTATAGCCGTTTATGTCTTACTTCATGACATTCATGAAAATAAATCATTGAACGCGTTGTGTTATAACGGATCTTGGAGTAAGCTTGTCCGCTCGAATTTGGATAGGGTTGAGGTCGAGATTGAAGTGGGGTTCTCATAACATGATTATTTCTAGTAACCGGGGGGGGGGGGGGGGGAGGGAGAAGATAGTATTACGACGGAAGAATTTTGTTCTACAATTGTCACAACATCGATAAGTTGAGAATACTCACGAATTTGTAAAGGGGCGAATGAATTCGTGATTCTTGGATGTAGTCCTCTTTCAATTTCTTACATTTCTTCATCTTAGTATCTATATACTCAAGGGCATAACGAGAAAAAATGGTGAATTTGGCCTCATACTGGGCTACAGGTAGAGTGGCTTATTGCAGTTTTAAGAAATCAATAGTTCATTGATCTCGTTCAGACTCGGGAGAATAATTTTTAAATAAAACCTCGTCAAATTTCTCCTAATTAAAATTAATAACGTTGTGGTTTTGTGACACCACTTGCCACCAGAAATCAGCTTCACTTTCAAACTTATAGCTAAATTTACTCGGAGATTGGTAGTTATACCTACCCCATTCAGAATTTTCAGAATCTGACATATCCATTTCTCAGTTTCAGTGGCACCCAGCTTTCCAAGAAAAGATGGAGGTCATTATCTCAAGAATTCTTTAAGGGCATTCATCCAGCGGATTTCTTTGAAAATGTCCTCTGGAGTAGAACGAGAAATTTATTATTTTTGGGTTAAAGAAGTGAGTTCCTAAAGACATCGCATGATTCCTTCTGTTGAATCTCTTTATTTTGAGTTCCAGCGGAGGGAATTCTAGTACTAACCATCCTAAAATATAATAGAACAGTAAACAATAAGAATCATAAAACAATAATATGTCACAAGCCTATTATATTATACAAGATAAGTTGTATGATACATTTAAGTCATATATCACAAACTAATTTTACATTAGTAGTTAACTATGGTAGTTAGTTAATCTCCTAAGGCTTAATATGGCACACTATTCACAGTACTTTATTATGCTAGCTACATTAGGAGCAACTTTAACTTTGGATTTTAAGTAGGAACAACAGCCACTTCATCAGAGCTGGATTCGGGACTAACTAGATAATCTTCTTGGTCTGGGGAAGCATCAGTCAAATCACTACTGTTGTCAGGAGAATGACCATTATGCACTTCGACGTTTGACGTCGCATCTGGATACATATGTGAGGTCGGCAGAGCATCTAGGAGTGCAATATTGATAACTTCTTGAAATATCACTGGATCATTTATGTAGTCATTTATTTTTCTCATAACTTGCATTTCACCTAAAACTCTATTAGTCAGTACTAACCACTTGATATCACTACTGGCACCTGCCCAATCTTCTTTTATTAAACGAATCATTTCTCGTAGCCTTGCTAACGCTTCTTCCCCGATTTTAGTTTCCAACGCTTATTCGGCTCAATCTCCATATTGAACAAACGCATGTCCCAAAAATCCGTACTATAAAATGGAATTACCATATAATAGTAATAAAAGAAGTTATGTAAAGATAAAATAACTAATATCTTATAAAAGAAGTTATGCTAAACCGACGATATGTTTAAATTTAAAATTTACTCTCATACCAACTCGTCACACCCTTCTTTTTGGTTTGAATGCACAAGAGAGTATATATAAAGCAATGACTTAAAGTTAAAGCGGAATAACATAATTTTATTCATTATTAAAATAGTTTACATAGGGTAGTACCACTGCAGGGGTGAATTACATTTTTAACACAAACTATAAGGTAGAAAATCGAAAAGTTCCACTCTGCTTCCATATTGCTTATCTCCGCCCATGTAGTCTTGTATGTGAACAGGTGACCGGTACCTGTCTCTAAAAGAGAAGAGATATTATCCTCTTTCTCCTGGTTCATCTAGAGGAAAAAGGAATTAACACAAATATGCTAAGTAGGCTTTACGAGTTCTATAATAAGTATACATATAGATGAGAGTTAAAGTGTGTATAGAATTCAGTATTTATGTAGTAACGCTAAAGAATTAAAGATGATAATACCATACTTAAGAGTTTATAAGGGTTACATAAAGAAAATTAAGGATCATTAAACTAATAATCCCATACTTACAAGTTCATTTAAGGATCATATAAAGAAAGTCAAGGATCTTTGAACTATTAATCCCATACTTACTAGTTCACTAAGGGGTATAAAAATAATTAAGCCATCAGTAAAACCAAATAATAATCAATTCAAAACCTTTGGGAAAAAGTAATGATCTAGGCACACAACTAAAATGGCAGTAATACGTATGTAGCAGTGATCAAGCCTCTCAATCATCTGAGACCATTAGGCCAAGTAGAAAATTCTGTGGGTTAACACGTTAGTCTATTTCCTAGTTAATACTAATGCTAATAATATATATATTTTCACAAATGTGCAAGGGTAAACTGATTCAATAGGGAACATGACATTAATTATTAGGTGAGAGGGGTTAAATTGATCCATATTCAAATTCAATTATCAATGATATTCAAAATATGTAGTATGGCAGTATTATAACATGCAGAATATTATAACATGCACATACTAAGAGTAAATAGGATGTGTCACATAGTGATATCAATAGCATTATGTGAAATACGCAAAGTTTACTATTGAAAATGTAGAAAAACCTATTTGTTCAGTATTTCGCACGGCGTTATGGATCAAAAGAGGATATCAGGAGGAGCTAGTACTTGATTCTCTATACAAAATATTTGGGTATATAAGTATTTGTTAGAATTGGGATTGGTTTGGCCAATTCAAACAAAAAACTATATCTTTTAAAGGTTCGGGGGTTGAATTATAAATAATATGGGACTTTAAATCTTAGACTTAGGGTCATATTTGAACTTTGGTGTAAGATAATTTTTGTCTTAAAATATTTTGAAATATTCATATACAAGTTTTGGGGTTCAAATTCATACGTTGGAAAAGTCAGGAGGGGTCACATTGCAATTTAAGAAAAATAATTCTAAGTTAAAACCTCATTTTTCCATAACTTAGGCTAGGCTGTACCAAACATGGCCTTACCTTATATCATTTTGACGGGAAAAATAAATTAAAAATATTGGGAAAAATTTCAAAAAATTTTGATGCTCACGCGCCCTCACGCGTTAGGTCAAAGTTTCTTGTCAAAACTTCATCTTCTTCCCTCGAATAGTTGACTTTAGGGTTTCTGATTTTTGATCTTGAATATCTCCTTCACTTCTAAATCATTTGAGATGATTTCTTAACAAACTCAACCTAAAATTTCATAAGTAATCCAAATATATAGGTTTTGTGAATTGAGATGCACTATATCTCAAGTTCTATAACTGTGTGGTTTACTAAAAAATTGACCTAACATTCGTGGGTTTTAAGGATATGGTAGTGATTCTTATGAACATAGTTTGGTTTCTGCTATGTGTAGGAGTAGTTTGGTTTTAATTTCAAGGTTTGAGATGGTTTATATAGGGAGAATTTAAGATTTCCAGTTATCTGATTCGAAATACATTTTCAATCAATTAGAGCTTATTATGCACATTCATAGCATTTGATCATTACACTCGAGTTTTTGAGGTTCTAATGTAGGCATTCAAAGATTTAAGCCTAAGTTTTGATCATTATTTGGAAGTTCACAATTTTCACATGGAGCCTATTTTTTGTGTAAGATTTCTACTATTTTGACATATTCAAGCATTATAACAACACTGAAATCGATTAAAACTAAAAGAATTGAATAGAGTACATCAAATCATAGTGTACCTGTTTGGAGTGAAAATTTTGAGTTTTGAAATTGCTGATGGGATGAGTTTAAACTAAGTAATTCGTGTGGTATTTATAGTGTATGATCAGGGGAGTTCATTGGTGGAGAAGGGAGGTGGATATGAACTGAAATTATGAAGTTTTCTAGCTTAGGTAATGTTCGTAACATGTGTACATGGTGTACACATGCGATTTTAGTCTTCTTGTGCTGTTGTGTAGGTTTATTTGGACAGAGGGTGATGTGAAATAATTAAGATTTTGGTGTTTGGTCCTTAGTTGGTCAAGTATATGCAATTATAGCCTTAAACGTTTACTTTTGATGAAGTTTAAGGGTATTTTTGTAATTTCAAAACATTTTAAGGGATGAAATTGTATATTATGTTAGTTGAAGTTTATATGATTAATTTGATATAAAGTTGGGATTTAGGAGTTAAGTATAAGTCAAGTTATGTTGGTTTGAAATTTTCTGGGGCTAGTTTGTAATTATTAAAACTTCAGAGTGTCTAGGTTAATTTAGTAAAGTTGTAAGGCATCAAAGATAGTTTTAGTCTTTTTATAAGACTTTTGAATTTGAATGCATTATGGGGGTTGAAATAATGAATTTTGGTGATTAGGGTCGATTGGTAAATTTAAAAGTCCTGGTTATTACATAACCCTCCCTCTGTACCGATTGAGTAAGACTCTGCTCCCTCTGTTAATAACTAGCACACCCTGTATTGAAAAAATAGATCCCTTGTCTGCGCCTTCATAACCCTTATGATGATCTCGAGTGTGATAGTCAAGACTGTTATACAAGCCCTGGCCACTAAATCTTCCTGTCGAAGCTCACTCCACTTTGCTTTCCAGACTATAGTTAATTCCCCCGTAGGACTTCGACTCAATGGATCCGCTACCACGTTATCCTTCCTCAAGTGGTAACTGATTTTAAATTTATAGTCTTTCACGAGATCGAGCCACCAATGATGCTTCATGTTAAGATCTTTATGTTTGAACAGATACTACAACGACTTATGATCGGTGAACAAATTGAACTTCTCCCCAGGATATAGTGCCTCTATATCCTCAAGTAAAAAACTAGTGCTCCAAGCTCTATATCATATGTGGGGTAATTACTCTCATGGAGATTAAGCTTGTAAGAAACATAAGTTACAGTCCGGTCCTCCTGCTATAATACACCCCCAAGTCCTTGTAAGGACGCATCTGTGAAAACAAAGTACTCCACTCCTCCCATAGGTAGTGAGAGCACTGGAAACCATTCAAACCCAAAAATCTACGAACCTCCATCGGTGTTGTGGGCTGACTCCACTCCCTTACCGCTGCTACCTTAATCGGGTCCACTGAAATACCCATGTATGAAATAATGTGACATAAGAACTTCACCCCCCATAACTAGAAACTACATTCATCTATGGAAACAATAATGAACTATTCAACAAAATATATAAACACCCTATTCATAAGATCCATGAATACATCTAGTGCATTAGTTAGCCCAAATGTCATAACCCTGAACTCATACGACCCATACCGCATCAGGAATAGGGTCTTAGGGACATCCTGCTCCCTGATACATAGCTGATGGTTCCTCGACCTTAAGTCAATCTTTGAGAAGTAAGTTTCTCCCCGCAATTGGTTAAACAAGCCAATGATACCAGGCAAAGGATATTTGTTTTTGACTATGGCCATGTTTAACTCTTTGTAGTCAACAAATAATCTCAGAGATCCATCCCGCATCTTCACAAATAACACAGGATCACCCCACGATGATGTACTCCGACGGATAAAGCCATACCCCAAGAGTTGTTGAATTTGGTCCCTCAACTCTCGTATCTCCACTGGATCCATACGATCGGGTGCACGTGCTACCGGTTTAGTCCCTGATGCTAAATCAATAACAAACTCAGTCTCCCGACTCGATGACAAATTCATTATCTCCTGAAAAATATTCGTAAAATTTCTCGTCACTGGTATCGAATCAAATGATATAGTAACTCCTTGGGAGTTATACTCCTCAATATAATAAAGGTTTGTGCTTGACCCTCCCTCGGGAAGAGGCATCTCCACCAAAAACATCTCCTCTCCTGGAAGAGAGAATACAATGGTCCTACTAAAATAGTCCACCATCGCTCTATAACCTTACAATTAGTCCATGCTGAGAATAACATCATACCCAACCATATTTAACATGAGTAGATCAATGGTCAAGCATAATCTCACTACATCTATACCCACTCATCTACAAATATAATGGATAAGGGCGCCACTACCCAACGATAAATCCACACACATAATAATACTATCGGTTGTCTCTAATAAACTGGATGCTCATGCAAATATATGGAAATAAATGAATGTGATGCCCCGTGTCAAATAAAAACTGATCCATATGCTCATAGATAGGAAACATACCCTCTACAGCTGGCAGTGGCGGTGGTGCCAGTGGAATCATAGAATTCTGGACGTTATAGACACGTCCATACTATAAATATCCCTTCTAAGGTGGGATCACTGAAGCTGGTGGTGTTACATGAGATAATGGCGCCCGTGGTCCCTGCTGGGCACCTTGCTACTGTCCTCTGGACCTCTATGGACAAGTTAGTTGTATGTTACCCTCTTTTCCTAACAAATAAAACATCTGCCCATAAAAGCCCCTAGCTCTAGCCTTACTGGCCATGTCGGGGTTACCCTAGTCTCTAACCCTGGTGGCCTCAGCCTTGGTTGCCACCCCCATTGCTCCCTTGGCCCTGATGGCCCTAAAGAACACACTGATGCCACTTTCTGAATCCATCATCCCCTTGTAAGAATCCCCTTAATCTAAATCTCTTAGTCGGATCCCCCTGTTGGGTATCCCACTCATGATGTCTGCCTTGGTGCTTCTGTGGTCCCCCACTAGCACCATTACCTCTAATCTTTCCCTATTGGCTAAAATCCAAACTCTCTTTGGTCCCTTCAAATGGAAGTGGTACTCGTAGCAATGTACAATTACGATATTGATGACCTCAGTATAAGTCTTCAATGTCGGTATACTCAACAGGTGTTGATGGATCCTCTATATGAGTCCGTCTGTGAACTTCAACATCTTTTTCTCCTCGGTATTCACCTCATCTGGCATAAAGTTTTCCCAATGGGTGAATTCCTCATCATATTCGGCTACGGTCTGGCCCTTCTGTGATAAGTCCAAAAATATCCTCCGCGTCTCTGTCTGTATAGCATATGGAAAGAACTCACGGTCGAACTGCACCTAAAACTCTGTGATAGTCATGGTATCTCTCTCCCCAAATGTGGTGACCGAGTCGCAGTACTGTAACGTTGCTCCCACAAGCTTAAAAGTCACCAAAATCTTCTTTTGAGTGATATTGTACTCAACCATATGTAGATGTCACTGGATATCCTTCTTCCATTGACTGGTAGTGACAATACCCGTGCTTCCCTAAAACTCTGGAGCACAGAATTGATTCGGAGTCGCATTCGGGTAGCTCAGGATCGGCAGAAGAGCTATGCTGATGCGAAGAGGTTCTTCAGGGAGTTCCAAGTGGGGGACCAGGTTTTACTCAGAGTATCTCCTATGAAGGGGATTATGCGATTCGGGAAGAAAGGGAAGTTGGCACCGAGATATGTGGGGCCATTCCCTATCATTGAGCGGATTGGGTCTGTTGCATATAGACTTGGGTTACCGGAGAATTTGCATCGGATTCATGATGTGTTTCATATTTCCTCCCTAAGGAAATATCTTAGAGACGATTTGGCTCATTCTCACATTGCTTTGGAGGACATCGATCTCCAGCCTGATAGCTCCTACGAGGAGGGGCCGATTCCTATTTTGGACCGAAGTGAGCGGAAACTACGGTCAAAGATAGTTTCGTTAGTGCGTGTTCAGTGGCGACATCATAATGTCGAGGAGTCCACATGGGAGCGCGAGGATGAGATGCGCGAACGTTATCCAGAGTTGTTCTTACCAAGTACTTTCTAGTTCTGAATTTCGGGACGAAATTCTGTTATTAGGGGGGAAGTATGTAATACCCCGTATTTTTATGATATTTATTTATGGGATTAATTGGATTAAATGTGTATTAATTGGAAATTAATCCGGATAAAAATACTAGCGAGATGCGAGTTGGTATTTGATTTTAATGAGTATATATTGCTATATATGAATATTGAAATTATGAAATTTGTCGTGAGATTGAAATACGGCAATTTGGAAATTTTGTTGGGACGCGTGTGACAGTCACGTCAAGAATATAATTATTTTAATTAAAAAGTGAATTTTATTTCTATTAACCGTATGGTCATTTTGAGTGTGCCAACGCGTCCGGAAGGGTCGAAATAGTCAGAAAACACTAGCCGGGAGTTTAGTTTGGGTCCCGGGGCATTTTTAGGCCACACCGGCAACGTAAAAGGGTAGTTTGGTAATTTTAGAATTTGGGGAATTAAAACCCACGAAAATTAGAGTTAAAAATCTGACTTAGTCTTAACCCACTAAGCCATTTCCATCCCCAATCTAGGTAGTGGGCTACGTGAGAAGTTTAGAAACCTTAAACTTGCCAAACCAACCTCCACCTCCATTGTCATCCTTAGAGAAAAGCTGGTAGAGAGAGAAAGAAAGGAAAATTCTGCAGAGAGAGAGAGGGAGAACAAATCAACCTTCATCAATCCAACACCAAATTCAGAGAAAGATTAGAGGCAAGTGGTTTAATTTCATTTTTTGCAAAGAATGCTTCTTCCATGCGTAGGAAATTTATGAAATTGTTTTGTTCTTGGAGAATGATAAAAACCCATTGAATTGGATTTAGAGATTTAAAACTTTATGAGGAGATTGCATGTAGAACAATGTTAGGGTGATTATTCAAATGAAAATACATCTTTATATCATAAAAACGGATTTAGCTATGTCTATGGATGAATTTAATTTTCTAGGGTTCATGTTCATGGGATTTGGGGAAAACTGAGGGGATTTGATGATTTGATGATGTTTAGGAAGATTTGGCCCTATATAAATGTTTAATTATGACCTACGAATGGTTAGTGTGTATTAGAAACCTTAAAATGCTGTTAGGACGAATTGTATATGAGATTATAGATGAAGAAAGTTGGAAAAGCGAAAAAAGGAAATTCTGGGCTCGAAACTGGCCTCTCGTTAGAAGACCTACCCAGGTCGTTCGAACGAGCTTCTAACGAGTTGACAGTTTGCCTTCTAATGAGAGGGATGTTCGTTCGATGTCTTTCGTTCGAACGAGATCTCATTAGATGCCCAGTTCGTTCGAACGAACTCTCGTTCGAACAGCCTCGTTCGAACGAGACTTCTAACGAGCTGACAGTTTAGGCTTTTTGGCCTGTTTTGATTTCACGTGTCCCGTAACCTTGTTTAATTGTAGAGATAACATTCCCTTGATGATAAATTGATATATTTGGGATATTTGGGATATAATGAGGAGTAAAACATAGAAGTGTGATTTGAACCAACGGAAATTATGGATTAGGACGTGAGTGTCTATTACGACGTGAGAACAATTGACGGCTTGAATAATTATATTAACCGGGAATATGTAAATTGTGTAACATTATAAGTCGGTACGAGGATGAGAAGTGTACCACAAATAAATTACGGTGATTACTAAGATGTGTGTATACTTAGTATACGTATATGATTTTATGTGTATGACATACCTACCATACTTGCTATCACGGGAGGTTTACGTTCGCTTAGGGCCCTCTAATCCTTGTGTTGCCCGGATTTAGATTGGTACCTCGAGAACATAGGTCAGAGAAGGACTTATTGGGATGTTAATAAGACTGCTGATCGTGGGAGCGTAGGTATGTGCGTGACCCATGTGATGTGACTGTGTTCGCCTCCATTGTTTGTGATTTGCTATTATCTGAGAACGATTCCTGAGAGATTTGGAATGTGTGATCCTTATGTACGTGATGTACCGGGATGGATAGCAGAGTATGTGTGCACCGCAGCTTAGTCTCGGGTGCTTGTATTGTATATTTATGGCGTGATTAATATACACTTAAATTAATGAGAACTTTCATGTTGGTATTGTGAGTATAAATACATAAACGTTTTGAGTAACTATAAAGGGATAACCTGTAATGAATTGTATTACTAATAATTGTGAACCTGAGTTAAGTAAAGCCCTCTATTTATTTGGTAACGCTAGAACGTACAATGAGAATCGTGTATTAAGGGGTAGAACTTATTACGGGTTCGTGAGATATGTATGTCACTTGGATGGGTACGGTACGTTAGGAGTGCACAATTAGTCGAGAGGTGAGCATTTCATGTGAGTGCACGTCCTAACATGTATTTTGCATTCATTGTTTTAATGTTATTAAAACACTTGCTGTTTTTAAAATAATCCCCACTTTCGGGCTCTGACCCGTTTGCTTTCAAATCTATTTTTGTAAAAACCATTTTAGGTGCCCAGCCACAAGGACACCATGCTTAGGACTCTCATTCAGGTGACGAGCTGTAGCTGTTTGTGGGAGTTACAGGACTTTGCTAGTAGACGCTTCATCTATCTTGACTCTATATTCAGCTTTCATCAGTTGTAGGGCATGTCGCCCATTTTTATTAGAAACATTTTCTATTTCAGATTTTCAGACTTTTGGCATGTAATTAATTCCGGATACTTTGTTTTATTTAGTTCAGTTGTGGAATTGTTGTGAGGAGTTTTTCCTCCGGACTTATTATTATGTTGTTGGTTATTCTATTGCTTCGTTATGGTGAATGGTTGTTATTCTTTCATTATTCTTTTACTGTATGTTAATCAGAGTTAACTTAAAATTTGGCAACTCACTTTTTAAATACTAGGTGGTTAGTAATCATTAAAATGTTTTCGACAGTGATGCTATTTACTGGACCAACTTGGCATTTTGTATTAATTTAATAAAGGAGTAGCTACCCGGTATTTAATTAGTCGGGGTGTCACACATTCATTAAGTTCGCATATACATATAACACTCTTTTATACGTATATGCATAGCATCACCGGCCAATCCTTCCGAATGTATATCCTAGTATTCTATCAGGACCTAGGTACACCACGTACCACTCCTAGGCCACCTGGTCGGAATCTCACCACCGATCCCAAATCGTAAACACATAAACTCGAGGTGGTCATAGGCATATATCCATGGGTCATAACCATACCACATTATCCCACCGGACTCAAAACTCACATACATTGGTCATGCAACAGTCTTATGACCTCGAGAAACAACCCAACACCTGCTAGTCACGACATGGTGGGCCACCCACTACGCACAACCTCCAATGATGGCATCCCTAGAATAGGTATGTTCACATATATATCACACACACACACACACACACACACACACACACACACACACACATATATATATATATATATATATATATATATATATATATATATATATATATATATATATATATATATATATATATATAACCGATTAATAATGCATATATTCCTCATAGAACTAGCCTATAAATCCCAAGTCTACCCCAACTCTCGATTTATCAAATATTCACTTACTTATAATAAATTCTTAAATTTCATGTTTTTGGCCACTATGCTATTCTATCCAAGCAAATAGAATAATTCTTCCCTAAATCCTAGATCAATTTTATAATCATAACCCAATTGCTATTCACCTTAATACACTCGTAATTTCTTACCTGGATTTAATCCCCATCTAACCGAAGGCACCTCCTAATCTCTCATATATATTCCCGAAAGTTATATTCCATCTGTCAGACTCCATAAATAAAGACGAAACCTAAATGGTCCACAAAAACTGACAACAACCAAAGGAAGGAAACCAACCTGATAGAATCAATTCGTAGGCTGACCGAACGGTTCAGTGGGCGAACCAATTCGCTTCCACCCAGCGAATCGGTTTGGTTTTGCTGGGCAGCTAACCTATTTTTTTATGAGATTCATACATTTTCCTTCAACCATAGCAGTTGGCATCTTCACCCAAAACCCTAATATTAGTTCGACATCAAACCCAAACATAATAACACAGATTTCCATATATGAATCAATCCAAAACATCTAGTTCTGTGGGATTATCAATTATCATCAAGAATGAGATACCGTTGAACCCGTCGATTTTTCTCACTTACGACTTAATACAATCTAACATATTTTAATTTACTTATCACACAAGTAAATGTAATTTACACATAAATATTAATTCTTTTATTCGCTAAATATTTATTTAATTCACTTTCTCAATTTATTTAACTAACGTGCACACGTGTAATTTAAAATGGTTAAAAATATGGGCTGTTACACAACCTCATTGAATACGGACCTACTCCATGTTTTCAGATATGACCCTGTGGTTGATACAAAGTAGAAATTATTTTTTCCAAAAATATTAATGACCCTCTGAAAAAATTTCAATCGTTTCCAAGTTACAGATTGAGATTTATGTCCTCGATAAGGTATAGTTGCGAAAGAAACCTTGAAATATTTCATGTTATTCTTTTCAAGTCAAAATGTGTCATTGATGTGTGAGTACCAAACAACATAGCCCTACTAATCCAACTTATGTATTTTTTGTATGCCATACATAATTAGGAGACTTAGATGCTCATATAGGTTATCTTGGGGACCCTTAAGAGAAATATGAGACTAGCTTCCAGTAGAAATAGAAATCCTAATTTACATCTATCATTGGTTCCATGATTCTATAAATTATTATTCACTCCACTAAAGAATAATAATTTAACTTCAGTCCACTATTTCAAAATAATAAATTCGAACTTCCTTGTATTAAATGTTTAATGATCTTTCCACATTAAGATTACATTTGCCCGCCATAATTGTTTTGATTGTTTTAATGCTTATATCCTAATGTCAATAAACATAAAGTATAAATTTTAATTTCTTAAATTTGAATGAATTTAAAAATTTGACATGGAAAAAGTGGCTCATGGAAATAACTTGGGGGAGCGAGCGAGTGTTTATGGAAAAATAAAGTCCAGAGTGAGAAGTGATATTAATATTAACCTTATGAATCAATGTTCTATTTTAAATATTCTTATTAGTATCTCATAAAAAAGTAAAATTACACATACCATATTAGTATTCCATGGAGGGTAACACTCTGGTAGAAAAAATATATTTGGTTGATTGCTTTAATTTATGGTAAATTAAAAAAAACATATTTTTTACTTTTCTAAATACCCCTTGAACGAATAATATGATTTTAAACTTTCTAAACTATAATTTTATCTCCAATTATACCCTTTGTATAGAGCTTTTGATAGATTAATAAAAACATTTTGAAAAAAGAGTCAAATGACATGTTACCCTTAAATATTTCATTTGATATTTGCATCGAGCTTATTAATGTAACACCTCATATTTTTGAGTAATTTGAAATTAATCAATTCGGTATATTTTAAATTACACCTGTGTCGTGATTTGATGGAATTAAATATTTTTGAGAGATAATGATTATTGTTGATGGAATAATTATATGAGTATTAAATATTAATCGGGAGAGAATAAGATTAATATTATGAGATAAATTTACTTAGGATGTAGTAAATAAAATGGGAAAATTAATAGACGTCATAGGGAGTGATATTGACGTTATTAGATTACACCTCAATCGAGAGTCACATGTGGACTAATTTGAGGTCAAGATAGGATATTTATATAGAGTTACTCGGATGATGATTTAGAGGTCACGATTATTTTCGAATGAGTCGAAATAGTCAAAATAGTATACCCGGGTGTAGTGTTTGGGTCTCGGAGCAATTTTAGACCAACCCGGCACCGTTTAAGGGCGTTTCGGTTTGGGAGATTATGGTAGAAAGAACTCCAAAAATTAAAAGGTTATATCTTCCCCTTTGAGTTAGAGTCTAGGGTTAACATAAATTTGAGAGGGGAGAAGACATAGGAGAGGAATAAGAGAAGAAAATTTAGGCTTTCCATATAAATTCTCACCACCGATGTGCCAGAATCGAAATCGAAACAAGGAGAGAGCAACCTCATCATCCTAAAACGAATTTAGACCAAATACAGGGCATATGTTTATCTTGCATGTTTTTGAATAAGTTATAATACACATGTAGTGTAGGATTTTCAATTTCAGGATTTCAATTATATTCCTGGGTTTTAAATGAATAGAACTCATGATTCAGTGTAGGATTGCATGTAAAATGAATCCTTATGTGAAGATAAAATGAAACTATAATATATGTGATGATTTATATGGAGTCTTGATGTGTTCTTAGTTGAAGAACATGAATCTTGAACGACTTAGGATTTAATTGATAAACACAAGATGTCAATCTGCCAAATTTTTTTTACGTAAATTTAAACATATTCCATTTCAATTTTACTTAGAATTAGAGTGCGATCATAGATGTCTTGGAAGGTCTATGTCTTATATTTCCAATGAGCTTTGAATCAGGTATTTTTGAGTTATGTAGAGGGAGTAATTGACGTTTTACTATAAGGTTTTTGATCTGTCAGCATAGTAATCTGCCTGAATTTTTGACTTTTTTTAAACGTATGACATTTTAATTGTGCTTAGACTTAGAGTTCTATTCATAGATATATGAAAAGATTTGTGTCTTATCTTTCCAATGAGCTTTGAATGTGGTCATTGGAGTTTTGTAGAGGGAGAAATCAAAATTTTACTACAGGGTGTTTAATCTGCCAGAAAATTTATGACTCGATTCGGTTATCCATAATTGCCCAATTTTCCTTGTTTAAGCCCCGAATTTGTCAATAATTAACGGGGGAAACTTTTGGGACATCTTTAAATTATAATGAGGGATATATTGAATTAACGGGGGAAACTTTTTGGGACATCTAAAGTGATGTTCATTATATTTATGTCTAATAATAGAAAGAGATAAAGAATATCTAAAGTATAAAATAATTAATGAAATAATTTTGTGATAACATATGTGAAATGTTAACTAAATGGCTTAATAATAGCATACGAGAGCGTGTTGTATGGGCGGTACGAGTAGAGTTAAAGAGAAACTCAACAAAGGATTTAATGATAACTAATGGTATATTGTAGAGTACTGTATGGGCGGTATGGGTGGGCTAAACCTGATAGAGGTTAGTTAGATAATTATGAGGTCTAGTTAGGCTGGGTAGCACAACTAGGTGGGATAAGTAGGGGACATTAAGTGTGCACATTAGATGAGAGGTGATGAACTCAAAAGAGTGTGTACAAACTAACATGTGTAATCAATAACTGCTTTTAAATAGTGATTTAAATGTCTGCTAAATATTTTTAAAAGGTTTTCTCGTGATCTGACCCCTGTCAAATCTATTTTCTCAATTTTTCCAAAATATTTTAGGTGTCCTGCCACAGGGACGCCAAGTTTGATGATTCATTCCAAGGATGCGTAGCTGCAGTACTTGTGAAAGTTTGCAGGACTTGGATTAGACGCTTCAGTTACTTCATTCCTAGTGTAGAATTCAATTTCAGTTATTCATTTGGGAGTGTTACCCCTTCAACTATTTCTTTTATATTAGTTCAGATTGTGTATTCATGTTTATTATTTTTGTTGGATATTTATTAGACTTGGTAACCGATGGTCTATTCGGTATTATTTATTTCAGCTAATTATCTTGTGATGGATTCAGATTATTAATGTGTGTATGGTTTGGTTATTACATTTATTTCCACATGTTGTTGTGTAATGATAGATAAAATTTGGCATTGGCTTTTGAATACTAGGTGGTTAGTATACTTTAAAACGTCTTCGATGGTGTTGCCAAGAATGAACCAGATGAGATTCCTGATTTATTTTTACAAAGGACTGATCACCCGGTATTTAAATAGGCAGGGTGTCACAAATAATTTAGTGACTTTATATGATTTACCCCCAAATTCTGTTATAATTAAAAAAATAAAGGGTTAATTATATTACCTCTATCTCTCATTCTCTCCCTCATATGGTAGCCATGGAAATCCACTTCACTCTCCCTCTCTCTCTCTCTCTCTCACACACACACACACACACACACACACACACACATCTACATGGATTTTTTTGGGCTTGTCGAAATATGAAATGAGTGTTTAAATCTAGGTATTTTTTGAAATGGGTGTTTTGATATGGCTATTGTGTTTATTGAAATAAGTATTGAGTCTCTCTCTCATGAATTGTTTGCAAGTTTGGGAAGAAATTAAATGTTGTTTGAATCTAAGGTGTTTTCGAAATGTGTGTTTACATTTGGGGTTTGAAGAAGAATGTATTGGAGAACGTAATTTTTTTCTCTCTTTTTTCTCCCGTTTTGGAGAAAGTGTCAAGTTTTTCAACCTTTATTATTTCTAAATTTCATATTGTTATTCCGTCTTTTATGAAATTTTTAGTTTTTTCAAATATATTTATTCAAACTTAGATTTTTTTTTATTATTCTGTATTTTTAAAAAAATTTCAGTTTTATTCAAAAAAATTTAATGCAATTAAATTATTCCATTATTTCAGGAAAAAAACAATATTTTTTTTTATTTTTTTAAAAGTTTTAAATTTTTGCCCAAAAATTAGAAGAAAAAAATCCAAAAAAATTTCTTTAATGTTTAAAAGTTTGTTTATTTTATTTTAGTGTTGACATTTCTAAATTTTTTAAGGTTCTATTTTACAGATAGCAAATGTTTAAAATACATTTTTTGTCATTTACGTATTTTTTAAAAGTTTTTTTTATTTTTCGTAGATTTTTTAATTATTTGGAATATTTGTTTAGTAGATTATAGTATTTGTTAAATATATTTTTTGTCAAATGTTATAAATATTTTGTCATTTTAAGATTTTTAAAAAAAATATTTTTTTTATTTTTTGATAATTTTTAAATATTTTACAAATTTTTAATTGTTCTTTCTATAAATTTAAAATTTTAAAATATGTTTTTATTTCAAAATTTTGGATATTTTATGTAATATCCATATTTAAAAAAATGTTTTTCATGTATTTTCACAATATTTTAAATAATTTTTTAGTTTTTTTAGATTTTTTTTTTGTAATTTTTAAAAATATTTTCTTTAGGGCATGACCCAATTTCTATAAAAAAATGTTAACGATATTTGTGTTAGGGAATTACTTAAAGTCATTTAGAAAGTTCAGTGGGTCAAATCCAAAAAATGAAAGTTTGGGTGTTAAAATAAATATGGGGGTAAGTTAAGTGAAGGTAAGTGTAATTAAGAAAAAAATTAAATGAAACAGAACATACAATTGTCTATTCTTAATGATTTATTATGTTTAATACCAAAAAAATTGTGGAAATATGAAAGTAATCTAAAGGAAAATTAAGATTTTTATTCTCTGTAGCTACTTCCAATGTATTTTTTTAGAAATGGACCAAAAGCAAAATGAAAGGCAAGGATAAATGATGTTCTGTTGTAAAAGGAAGAGACACAGAGAGAATTTAAGGACAGGGTATAATTTGTTGTAGTTCACAACCATTCAATGTGTTGGACTTATGATTCATTGGTTGTAGTTCACAACCATTCACTCCATATCCATCTTTGAGCACATTGATTCTATGTTGGCATGAAACTCACATTGGTTGACTTGTTTTGTTTTTTTGTTTTTCAGTCTGTTTGCTCTTTCCAGTTAACTTTTTTAGGAAATTTTTTTACTGCACGAAACTTCATGATTTTTAGCATTGGAATTGAGAAAATTTCATGTCGTTCAAACAATAATCAGACCTCGAACGACAACCAGATTTCACATGAAGTTCTGTTCAAGCGAGGTTCAAGCAACATAAATTAAAGTGTCATGTATGGTCACAAGAAGGGTCGCGAGATGAGTTGCATCGAGCGAGAGCACACTGTTTTGCAATTTTTAAGCTCACTTGATCACCTGGTTTGAGTGATATGCATATGTCATTCAAACGACAGGGCTAAGTCATTCGAGCGACCTGCTGAGGAATTTTGGATTCTTCTGTTTAGTACTTGCTTAATTTTAATGATCACATTATGTTTTGGTACTTCTCGACAGTTTTATATAGTATAGGATATTCATGCTTATTTACTGATACTACATAATTCATTTAGTCACATCATAATAGATTTTGATGATTTCTCACATCTGACTATTGTTTGCTAGCTATAAATTTGTTATCTTTTGATTATTATTAGTTGGTTGTTTCATGTTTATCTAGATATACTTCATTGATTATTCTTATTCTAGATATATTGATAAATTATTTATCTTTTTCATTTATTTTCTATTCGAGAAAAAAAAAGGGGGAGAATTTGTTTGATGAGTATATATGTTTGTTTCATTACACATTGGTATCATTCTTGAGATCATATGCCTTTATGATTAGTTTACACAAATTGGTATCATGTGATCTAAATCTTACTCACATGTTTAACAAATGATTTGATTTTAATTTTACATATTGGTATTGATATTTTATATTGGTATCATAATGGTTATATCATTTGTACTTCCATACTACATTAGGTATTTGTTTGTTTCATGCGCATAAGTATGCATAAGAGATTCGAGATTTCAAGTCTACATCACATTCAGATAGCTCATGCTTGCTGGACCATCATTTACTAGTCTTGTCCTGTGATTTTTTATTTTGGGTTTGTGGGATGGGATTTAGGCGTCATATCGTTTGGCGGCCCGACTTAGGCATTTCACTGTTTGGGTTTTGTCCCGGAATAGTCAAAGGGGGAGATTTATAAGGACAAAATTTCCCATGAAGTCCATTATAGTATTTGACGTATTCCCGAAACAAAACATTATTTTTGAGTCATATATAGTTTTTATTGTCACGATCCCACACAGTCCGTGACGGAGAGTTTATTAAAGACATTACGGCCAAGCTTCAAAAATAAATCATGCTGAGATTATTATGGTGCACATTTCACGTCTTCATTGCATTTCGAGATCGCTCATGTATGAATGCGTAATGTTTATTGTGGGTACCCCGATTAGCCATCACGGGCCTAGGCGAGTAGCCCAATAGGAATGGCCCAAAGCTCAAGCTCCTTGCATCTCAACTGAATCAGATTATGACTTGGTCTACTCCTAAAATCTCGCAATGAGATATTCTAAGAGTAGAAAATAGACGTGGGGGAGTCCAACACCCCCACTCCCCAAAAAACGTACATGTATATAACAAACACTAAGCCTGGGAAAAAAGGCATGCATTATATTCTCTGTAAAATACTCCCTAGAGTATATAGAAATAACACTAAGAGAACCACCGTGGATGTAGGCATTTCTTGCTGAACCACGTATATGCTGTGTTGTGTGATTGGTATTTTTTATTCTTTATTCCCTTTGGTGATTGTGCTTCCTTATTAATTTGTATTGAATATAATTGTCACCACAATTGGCGCCGTCTGTGGGAACGTTTATCTCCCTTAAGAAATCTCTCACCAGCAAAGAAGCTAAAATGTCTGATCACAGTAGAAATGCCCCTTAAATAGGGGATATCCAAGAACAGCCTGCCCCTCGCAGGATCAGATCCTAAGTTCGGCGTCGGATCAGAGGGCTCACCCAGAGCGACAGGCCTCAGAGGAAAGTTAGGGACCGACGAGGTCCACCAAAATCTCCAGGTTGATCGATTCCTATGAGGCAAGGCTCCAAAAGTAGGGAGAGGCCTCTCGCAAGAAAGAAGCTGAGAATGCTCGCCTCAATAGGATATTAGATAGGATGGAGAAAGAACTCCATCACAGCACTAGGCATCATCCATAACGCACTCCTAGCCCTCAGGCGAGCAAGTCTCGCAACTGAGGAAGGATACACAGATGCGGATCCCAAAGAAGTGAGAAGCTCGAGTCAGATGATGACTTGCTCGAGCAATAGTGACCAACTCGCCGTTACAGGAGCCCAACTCGAGGTGATGAGGATATATGAAATTTGGTCCGAAGAGAAATGGACCAACACCCAACACATCAGGGTGCCAGATAAACTAGGGATCTTGCTCGACGAGCTCTCAAGACCCAGATAAAATCCCCTTTCTCAAGGGAGATAGAGGAAGAAGCCCCCCAAAAATTCGCAATTTTGAGATTTAAGATCTATGACGGAAAGACTGACCCTATCGATCGCGTTAGGCAGTATAGGCAAGCCATGACTATCTGGAACCACAAAGATGCTCTAATGTGCTGGATTTTTCCCTCGAGTCTGCATGATGTGGCCCAAAAATGGTTCGAGAGACTCCCTCATAGGTCCATTAGGAGTTTTGAGTCCATGGACGAGCTCTTTACGACTCGCTTCATTACCAGTAGCTCCCATCCGAAAAAGATGGATGTTTTACTAACAATAAAGAAGACGCCTCAAGAGAGCCTCCAGGACTACACGAAAAGGTATTGGGAGTTATTCAACGAGGTCGAGGACTTCTCGGAGCAAGTAGCAGTGACCTCTTTTAAGGTTGGCCTACCCAGCTCTTGCCTTTTGCACCAATCCCTAACGACGAAGGAGGATACGACTATCGATGACTTGATGGCTCGCATCGAAAAGTATGCCAAAGTGGAAGATGTCACCCGCCTCAGTGTAGGGGATAATGTTCGGACTAAGCTCGCTGCCAAGGGAAATGATAAGGCCAAAAACCAGAAAAAAGGGGGCAAGAATGGCTCTAAGAACGGGGGCAAGAACGATGCTTCGAAAGCCTTTCAAACAGTGAACACTGTCTTCAAAGAACCAATCTACAAGATCCTGGCGATGATCAAAGATGAACCATTTGTTAAGTGGTCCAGAAAGATGGGAGGACATCCCTTAAAGAGAAACAACGCGCTAAGATGCGCTTTTCACAAGGAGGGAGGACATAAGACTGAGCATTGCAAGGCTCTTAAGTCTCACCTAGAAGCACTGTCCCAGACTGGGCACCTGGACGAGTTTATGGAGAAGAAGGCAGAGAAAGTCGTTGCTAATGGACAAACAAAACCCGACAACGTACTCGAAGACGATGTTGGCCATGGATTTGTAGTTATTCATGGGGCATCTGATATGAAGCAGATTCAGGGGAATTCAGCCCGGATGGAAGTGAAAAAGCTTACTGCGATAATGCAAGCTTTTTAGATCGATCCAGCGAAGACACAATCAGGAAATCATCGGCGAGCATAGAGTGTCGACTATAGCAAACATATCATATTCACAGATGAAGATCTGGTGGGGGTAAGAACCCCACATCATGACACCTTAATCATTACGCTCAGGGTAGCCAATTATGACGTCGATAAGTTGCTCGTCGACCAGGAAAGCTCATCCAGGGTAATGTATCTCGACCAATTCATTAAATTAAAGTTAAGCGTTGCCGACTTGAAAGAAGCCACTGTCCCTTTAGTTAGCTTCGCTGGAAAAGTGACTATTATATTGGGAAAGATCGTGCTGCCGGTAAGGGTAGGAAGTGTCTCCAAGATGATTGAGTTTCTGGTGGTCGACATCGACTCGCCATATCAAGCTATCCTCGGCAGGGGGTGGCTACATGAAATGAAGGCAGTCCTTTCGAACTACCATCAGAAACTCAAGTACGTGACTGAGCGAGGAGTAATGGAGATTCACAGAGATCAAGCGATAGTAAGAAGGTGCTTCATAGCAGCCATCCACCCAAAACCAGATAAGAAGGTTGCGAAGGCCAAAGAGAAGGTCGAGGAGAAAGAAGGTTTGATACCTTCAAAATAGCAGTTAAGAGATGGAAGGCCCGAAGTGGAGGAGACCAGACTCCTCCCCCTATGAGCGGGTCATTGAAAACCTAGAGGAGATACCAGCCGGTGGAAGCAAGAAAGACATGAGTTTCTTGATCGGGACTTCTCTTACAGATCAAAAGAAGAAATAATTGACGGTACTACTAAGGAGTAACCTAGACATTTTCACGTGGGAACCATACGAGCTGCCTGACATTGATCCCCGTGTGGTTTGCCATTGGTTACACGTCGACCCCACTTTCAGGCCTATCGCGCAAAAAGCACTGCGAACCGCGCCCTAGAAGGCTAAGGCCGTAAAGAAAGAAGTTGAAAAGCTGCTCGATGCAGGATCCATATGTGAAGTTCAATTCCCTAAATGGCTATCCAACCCAGTAGTAGTTCCAAAGAGCAATGGGAAATGGAGAGTCTGTATAGACTTCACTGACCTTAACAGGGCCTGTCCCAAGGACAATTTCCCTCTACCGAAGATTGACCAATTGGTGGACGCCACAACAACTCACGAGAGAATGAGTTTTCTGGATGCCTATTCGGGGTATCATCAAATCCCCCTGTATGCGCCAGACCAAGATAAGACATCGTTCATCACCGGTGTCGGATTATACTAATACAAAGTTATGCCCTTTGGGCTCAAGAATGCGGGAGGAACCTACCAGCGGCTGGTCACCAAAATGTTCAAAGACCAAATGGGAGATACCATGGAAGTCTACATTAATGATATGCTCGTCAAGAGCAAGAGAAAAGAGGACCATCTCTCAGACCTATCAAATACCTTCGAGATCCTCAGGAAATACCGAATGAGGCTCAACGCAAGCAAGTGTTCCTTCGGTGTCCAGTCAGGAAAATTCCTCGAATATTTAGTTAGCGAGAGAGGAATTGAGGCCAACCCAGACCAGATCGATGCAATCAACAGGGTATAGCCCCCTCGCACGATACGAGATGTGCATAAGCTCACAGGCATGCTCGCCACTTTGAACCGTATCATCTCGAAGTCCTCTAAGAAATGCAAGCCGTTCTTCCAGTTATTGAAAGGAAATAAGACAGTAAAATGGAATTAAAATTGCTCGCAAGCACTGGAGGATCTCAAGGCTTACCTTAGATCACCGCCTCTGCTCATTATACCTCAAGAAGATGATCCCCTATACTTGTATCTCACCGTCTCCAGCCACGCCATTAGTTCTGCACTAGTATACGAGAAAACAGGAGTACAACGCCCAGTTTACTACGCGAGCAAGACCTTATTGGACGCCGAGCAGCTCTACCTACCACTAAAGAAACTCGCTTTTGCACTAGTGATAGCTTCGAGGAAACTCAAGCACTAATTCGAAGCTCATACTATCATCGTCCTCACATCACACCCCCTTAAAGCATTCCTGCGAAAAGCAGACTTGTCCGATAGACTGTCCAAATGGTCAGTCAAGCTCGGATAATTTAACATCCAATTTCAACCCAGGAATGCAATCAAGGGGCAGGTCCTCGCCGATTTCATCACAGAATTCACAGGCGAATAGCCTTGCGACCAGCTTCAACCAATGAAGCAAATTGAAGATCACCCATCAGTAGGAGTTTGGTGACTGTTCGTTGATGGAGCCTCCAACTCAAAGGGGGAAGGAGTAGGAATTGTGCTCGTTACTCCAGAAGACACAATCCTCGAGCAAGGAATTAGGCTTGGATTTAAAGCCTCTAACAACGAGGCAGAATACAAAGCTTTGATAGCCAGCTTACAGAAGGCACAAACATTGGGGGCAAAGCAACTGCAAGTGTTCGGTGACTCAAAATTAGTCTCCAACGAGATAAGTGGGACTTCAATGCAAGATATGAAAGAATGGAAGCCTACCTCACCTTGACAAGGGAGATAATGTCCAGCTTTGAGGAACTCAGTGTCCAACAGTTTCCTAGAGGACAGAATAGCCATACCGACACCCTGGCAGTCCTAAGTTCAGCAATCGATTCTGACTTAAAGAGGACGATCCCAATTGACTTCCTCACCCATCTGAGCATCAACCAGAGCGACGAGCTACTACACAGGTAACATATGCTCTAGATTGAGTCATTACCCAGTTGGATGGACCCTTTGAGGGACTATTTGAAAGATAGTGCACTTCCAAACGATAAGAAGACCGCTCATCAGATAAGAGTTAAAGATGCTCTCTTTCACTTATCTCCTGAGGGCAAACTATACAAGAAATCATTCACTGGCCCTTACCTTCAATGTGTTCACCCGAAGGACGTCAAACAAGTTCTGCACGAGCTCCACAAAGAAATTTGTGGAAGCCATATTGGAGGGAGTTCACTAGCTTTCCGAGCAATAAAGGAAGGCTACTGGTGGCCATATATGTAAAGATATTTTGTAGTATATGCTCGCAAATACGAGAAATGTCAACTACACGATCCTATGGTCCACCAACCTGCCAGCGACCTAAAGTCGCTTACCAGCCCATAGCCTTTCGCCCAGTGGGGGATGAACATCGTAGGGACTCTTCCTACCGCCACTGGCAACCATAAGTATCTGTTGGTTGTGACAGATTACTTCACTAAATGGACCGAGGCAGAGCCACTAGCGAACATCCCGGATGCAGATATGATGAGGTTCATATGGAAGAATATAATCATCCATTTTAAAATCCCCAGAACCATCATCACCGACAACGAAACACAGTTCGAGAGTGGCCCTTTCTAAAACTTCTGCAAAGAATACGGGATCAGTCACTATTTCAGCTCGATGGCCTACCCCCAGAGAAATGGTCAAGTCGAAGCCTCCAATAAAATAGTGATGGATGGGCTGAAAAAATGACTAGAGCGAGCCAAAGGCGCATGGGTAAGTGAGCTGCCACATATTTTGTGGGACTACCGCACCACCCCATAGAGAGAAACTGGGGAAACCCCATTCTCACTAACGTATGGAATGGAAGCAATCATACCCTTGGAAGCTGGCCTACCAACCATGAGAACCACCCTTGTCAACCAAGGCTAAAATGATGCAACATTACTCGCTGAACTTGACCTAGCTGATGAATGCAGAGAACTAGCCCTAGTAAAGTTGGCAAGCTATCAGCAACATCTCGCGAAACACTATAACAAGAAGGTCAATCCAAGGGCATTCCAGGTTGGGAACTACATCCTAAGGAAAGTCCTTGGTAGCGCAGTAAAACCATCAGATGGCAAGCTGGGTCCAAATTAGGGGGGACCATTCAAGGTAACAAGGAACGACCTACAAGGAGCCTATCGCTTAGAAACACTAGAGGGTAGAGAGATACCCGAGCTTGGAACGTAGCCAATCTGAAGAAGTTCTACTTCTAGTTTTTTCATTCATCTTTTATCGCAATTTTGGAATTGGCAACTCAGTTTTTATCGCTTGTGATTAATAATAGATTATTTGGCAGTGATATTCTGAAGTGTGACATTCTGGAGTGTTAATTTTGTATTATGAACTTTATAACTTGCACACCTTTTCCAAGTGACATGCATATTACTAAGTATGCAAAAGCAGGGAATCACCCTCCTCAGGTTTTCGTTATGAAACACGAACAACCTCTTAGCATTGCCCCTGACAATATATAAAGCCCTACAGGTGACCCTTAGGCAGTTCGATCAAATCAAATTGGTTGCCAAATAATGTTTGTCTTAAAAAGCCTGATCGGATGGAACATCCAACACCAGGTGTGCCCTCATAATTGCCATACTTAGGCCTAAGGGAGTGTGACGACACGACCTAAAAGGTAAAGTAGGGCAGAATGGTATCTTATAAGCATACTGGACTGGGAGGACAATCACTCAACACAACAACCCCACCAATCTAGTCGGCCACGAAGGGCCCAAGATAGTTAAGTGAGAAATAAATGAAGTAAAAAAACATACAACACAAGTTTAGTCGATAAGATCTCCCAAAACATCGATATTAATTACTTCATTACATATACAATGAGTTACATTCGATAAAATCTTAATGAGGTTGAGGCCTCTGAACAAGATAATCAGCCACTTGTGCTCTTCGGCCATCGTCCGGATGAGGAGCCAATTCCTCCTCGACCTCATTCGTGTTTGGCTCTAACATCTGCCTGGGGATAGCATCGATATGGATCCATTAGTCATCCCTCCTAAAAGGATTAGGCCTCAAAGTTGAAGGAGAGATCTCGTGAAGGTACTAGAGTACTGAGTTCCTTGGGACTTGCAGCTCCTTGAGGGCACTCAACCATCCCCTAATAAAGGCGAGCTCTTCAAACTCTGTCAGCCTTGTAAGAGCATCTGTCCAACCTTGGTCGTAACCATCATCCCACACTCACTGAGGTCCTTTCTTGAACAGATGCCTCAGCCGTGTGATATCCCTTTGAAGACCAATAATAATCACGTATGCTTGATGGACGTCTTTTCGAAGATTATCCATCTCCCTAGCTGGACCCCCTGCATCTGGACCAGCTCACGGAGAATCCGATGAGGTAAAACCTCGTAAGACTGGAGGAGCACCGCTCGGCCCTGTGCCAACTCATGGAACAACCGATGAAGAGGAACCTCATAAAACATGAGGTGCGATGCTCGGTGCATGCTCCCTGAGCTGGTACACCTCCCTCCTCAGAGTCTCATTCTCATGCTGAAGAATTTCTCCGACTTGATTGATTTCAGAGGCATCTAGGAGCTTAGCTCTCAAAGTGTTCACTTTTTCTTGAATTGAGGCACCAACTTCTTCCATGTCCTAAAGTTTGTCCTTCAGTTTGGCGATGAGCTCAGACTGATCCTTAAAGCTCTTATTTCTTGACCTGAGAGACTTGTAAATCCTAACGAAGGCCTGACGAACTTAGGTTCTTGCATTAGGTCCAAGGATCCTTCCCAGTTGAGAGGTGGCAGGTATATACTCATCTACATAATCAACTACAAGCCATACAAGCAGTAAAAAGTAGAAGAATCAATGCCCCAAAAAGAAAGTACTTTCATTTCATTAAAATAAAAGGGTATAATTACATTGGTTTGTTCAAAGAAGTACAAGTAAAGCAAAAATATAGAGAAGTCCTAAAAGCAGACTAGCTAGCAACCTCGGTTTGTTCAGATGAATATGGCTACTTTCCCTTATTAGTAGCAGTAGGAACATCTCCCTCAAAAGGAACAACTGCTGTTCCCCGAGCAGGAGAGGCATCAACAGGAACAGTCTGGGAGGCGGGAGCAACACCTTCAATGGCTGGGGCAGGAGCTTCGTCTACAATATGCTTGGGGCCTAGATTATGCTCGTCAAATAAGGGTGAGTCAGTATCACCCCAGCTGCCAGAAAAGCCTTGTTCCAGCCCTTCTTGAAGTTCAGACGACTGATATAGCCTATCTGAGCATCAGCATCCTCATATGCGGCAGCCCACCCAAAATTATACGAACTTTCCTTAATGGTGGCTGCCTCGGACTCTATCATCTTTAGCTTCTCTGCCAGCACCCTATTCTCTTTGACTATGACTAGTTTGCTCTTGCAGACCAGGTCATTGGACTGCCTTAGCTCATTTAGCTCCTTGCTCGGCACTTCCTTCGCTCGGTTAGCTTCAGCAAGGGCGAGATCAGAGGACTTCTGGGCCTCGCTGGTAGCCTTCATATTGACTTCCAGCTCAATTCCTTTCCCCTTTAGTTCAACGTTCTGCTTCTCTAAAGCCACGTTCCTACTCACCAGCTCATCGTGAGTACGGTACAAAATAGCAAATTCGGTCACGAACTACAAGAAAATAGGGAAAATTAAAAGCAAGCCTTGAACACAAAAATACGAGTATTGAAAAATGTAAACAGACTTACCAAGGCTAGCCTCTGACTCTCTTACAGAGCTAACTGGTCGGTCCCCATTGCCCTCTGTCGATCAACAGGCAAGACTGCTCTCTCGAGCAGCGCATGAGCTAACTGGGGGGAGGTAGGGACCGAGGCCCCCTCTGGCAACACAAACACGAGCACTAAATATTACCCAACCTTCATCCTCACCTCCACGCTCCTCCTCTCCTCTTCCCTCTCGTTCTCCCTCTCAACTCTCTTCGTCTCTTCTACTTTCTTTTTCTCTTCATCCTTCTTCCTCTCCTCTTTTTTCTTTCTCTCTCTCCCTCAACTGCTCCTCCTCCCTCCTCTTCTTTTTCTGCTTAATAGCAGTAGGCTGAGAGCTTGTGGCAACTTCCCCACTAACAGACTTTTACTTCTTCGACCTCCTGGAAAGAAGCACATCATCCTCATCATCATCGTCCCTAATCAGATTTCTACTGGGAGGAGCCATTTTTGCCTCACTAGAACTGCTCGACTCGCTGGAAGACTCTCGAGCCTCTGAAACCTCTTCCGAGCTGGAATACTCTTCACCAGAACTCTCTGAACTAGAACTACCTTCAGTAGCGCCCCTATTATCACCCTCTCTATCCTCACTAGAACTGCTCTCCTCCTCGACCAATTAGATAGGATCCACAATAACTTCTTCAGTGATATCAAGCTCGAGAATACTGTCTACATGTCGCGCGATGAAACTAGACCCAACATTTTTATACTCTAGAAGGAAAGAAGCTGATCGAGGATGTTCACCGCCAGCTAGAGGTTCTCTGATGTTCCAAGCTTTGATCAGCTCGGCAGTTCGAACCTCACTAAGAGCAGGTTCCAAATTCTTTTTCCTCGCTAAAAAGAAGAGAGAAGAATATCAGAGAAATCATATATTAATAAGAAGATCAAAGAGCAGAATAAAAATTATGCCTACCTATGTACTCTTCCCCATAAAAGGGGACCGTGAACCTGTCAGACCTCGACCCCTCGATATGGGAAGGAAATTTCCAATTCCTAGCAAGAAAACCCTCTTGCCAGTAATCCTTGTGGGAATAAGGTAGATTTACTACCAATACCCTGTCAGGACTCCTGGCCTTTAGGTAAAGAAGACCAGAATTTGTTCGCGAGAAAGAGTAGCAGAAGCATATCTCAGCAAGCCCTAGATTGGTGCCATGGAGCTGATTTATTCTATGGACACCATTAATTATCTTCCAAACATTAGGCGAACATTGTGCGGGGACAATATTGAAGTAACCAAAGAAGGGAAAAAATAAATTACTTGGGGGGAAAGTGATCCCCCCTTGGGACAACAATAGAACGTGAATCCAGTGAGCACCTTCTATCTCTCTAACATTTTTAGGGAGAGGGGCACATTCAATGTCTACCCAATCTGGGATGTTATAATATTTCCTAAATTCAGTTATCAATCTATTACCTATCTTCGCCATTTGTAAAACCCTAAACTATAAGTGCGAGGAGATTGCAAAAGAAAAAAAGCACAGGAAGAGAACAAGAAGGACTTATGAGATGAAAGTTTGGCTTGGATGATGAAAGATCACTAACCCAGACGACGAAGAAGATGGAAAGCAAAGTAAACGAAGACCTGGAGAGGAGGGCACAACAGCAAAAGCTTGAATAAGATGAGAAAATATGAAGAAGCTTGAAACTACAGTATGGAAATTCTGCTCCAAGTGACCTTTTAAACATTTCTAATCATATCGCACGAGACCCGAAGCAGGCTGCTGCCAAAATCAAGTAAAGAACTCCAATCTTGGGAAGAGTTACACAATTTACAAGAGATACATTATGACAAATCATTTAAATTGATTGAGCCCAAATTGTGGCCCAATAACTTTAGGGGCAATTATGGGTACCCCGATTAGCCATCACGGGCCCAGGCAAGTAGCCCAATAGGAATGGCCTAAAGCCCGAGCTCCTTGCATCTCAACTGAATCAGATTATGACTTGGTCTACTCCTAAAATCTCATAAGGAGATATTCTAGGAGTAGAAAATAGACGCGGGGGAGTCCAACACCCCCACTGTCCAAAAAACGTACATGTATATAACAAACACTAAGCCTTAGGAAAAAGGCATGCATTATATTCTCTGTAAAACACTCCCCGGAGTATATAGAAATAACACCAAGAGAACCACCGTGGACGTAGGCATTTCTTGCTAAATCACGTATATGCTGTGTTGTGTGATTGGTATTTTTTATTCTTTATTCCCTTTGGTGATTGCGCTTCCTTATTAATTTGTGTTGAATATAATTATCACCACATTTATGGTACTTGAAAAATATTTTTAGGATGTTATTTTTATTAAAAAATGTTTTTAAAATGTTAAACTTTATTTATTCTGAGATAAAGATGGTTTAGAGTTGTGTAAATTGCAAACTCTTAATTTTAGTGGTTCAAATGACTTTGAATGTCATTCAAGCGCGATAAGCATGTCGTTCAAATGATATGTGCATTTCGTTCGAGTGACAGGAAGATTTCGTTCGAACGATGCGCCAAATTAACCTTATGATTTAAGGCATGGTTCTCTCAAAATTTTATAAGTTACAAAACGAGAAAAATAGTTTACATACAGTACGTTTTCTGCATAAGTTTTCTAAGGTTTTCCAAGACTAAAAGCATATTTAGAGTTTCAAATATCTGAGCTTTCATTCACATATGCTATAGTGATTTTTTTTTGTACCATTTGAAGTTGTTCATCACTTTGAACATCGTTGGTTTTTGCAGTGAAGAAGTGAAGGAGTTCGTGTTCAACATCGTAGAATTTTCCAAGCTACATCGATGGACACCGAGGCATTCATGGACGCATTTACTGTGGACAGGTATCGCAGAAGGATATTCACATGGGCACTGTGGAGGAGTGGTTGAATATCAGAGAAGCTTCAAATATTTTGGCGATCGAGTCGTTGAGTATGTCTATCATCTGTACTTTGTAATACCATATCATAGTGAATGTCTAGCTTGGGTCGTCTGAGGTTTTCTTCCCTTAGTAGTTTCCTCGTACATATTCCGTCGTCTTTTGTGAGCTTTCTTTACTTTTCTTGCTTTAATCACCTAGATGTATGTTTAAGATTAAACAAGATAAAATTTGACTTAATTAAAATTGGTTCACACACTTGGTGCGGTACAAAATTTGGAAAAATATTTTTCAAAAAGAAAGTTGGTTTTAGCATCTTTAAAACACATTCGAAAGAAAAAGGGTCCTACAAATTGGTATAAGGGCTAGAAACATATTTTTTATTATGTTGATCCCTTGTGTTTTTAAGGATGAATTTCAAAAACTATGAAAGTTTTATAGCTCCTATTTTTTATGGCACTAACTATGGTTATTGAAAAATGCGAATGAGAAGTGCTTTGAAATCAATTGATGAGTGTGTGTGGTTAGCCGTTGAAAAGGGTTGGACTCCACCGGTCACACAAGAGGGTGAGGCTACTACTTTAAAGCCCGTTGAGTCATGGACCGAAGCTGAACATAGACTTGCACTTTACAACTTTAAAGGTCTTCACCTTATTTCCTCACATGTCATACCGGAGAGTATAATAGAATCATGACGTGAAGCTTGGGATATTATTGCACTTACTCACGAGGGCACTAGCACGATTAAGGTTTCTAAACTTTAAATCTCACAACACGGTTTGAGACAATTAAGAGTCTAAGGAGTGAGTTGTTTGATGTGTTTTATGCTAGATTATCAATAATTGTCAACTCGTCGTTTAACTTAGGAGAGTAAATACTCGACAACTGAGTCATAAAGAAAATCTTAAGGTCGTTGCCGAGTAGATTTGATGCAAAAGTGGTCGTTTTGAACTCCCTAGGTATGCTTGAATTGATGAAACTTGAAGAGATTGTAGGTGACCTATAAACCTATGCACTCGATATGTTTACCTCCATTCTAAAAGAACCAACGATGCACAAGAAGACTATGTGCAGAAGTAAAAGATTGTCGATTAAACGCAATTTACATACGAGTTTTACCCGTTATTCTAGGCGGGACCAATTCAATTTTTCTTGAATTGTTAACTTTAAAAAGAATTTTATTTTCCAAAGTTAATTAAAAGTCCAAATTATTATCTTTGTTAAATCTAGGTGATTTATAAAATAATAACCTATTCAGTTTTAGGCGAGTTTCTATTTATTTAAACCTACTTTTTCGTTTGAGGTGATATGCGAAAAATGTAAAGCACGCGGTATTTATTTAACGTCGCAAAAACCCTTTCCCGGGAAAAACGACGAACTCTCCTAAGAGTCAACCTAATCTACTTCCACTAAATCCAAACAAAATAGGAACGATTATACAAACATGCAACAAGACTCAAAGCTAGATAAATCAGAACAAGCTATTACCTATCTCGACCAAGCTTCTCTCCACTCTGGTTGCTCTTCCCTAATTATCCTCATATTGCAGATCTTGTTCACTTTGCTTTCTTCACGTCTTTGCCTCCCCTCCAGCTTCCTTAGCACAGGTTGGCTCAGTGCCTATTGTGTCCTAGTTCTTAGTGAAGTATTTGTGTGCGATCTTCTATCCTAGATGACACACCCACACTTAAATGGTACAACCGAATGCAATGCAATAATTTTCTTATCTCCTAAATATTAGCAACAACTCTTATGTTCTATTCTCTTATTTAAATAAACCTTTGTTGATTTAACACAATGTTCGCAAACTTCACTTTTCTCTTTTCTCAAAAATTAGAATAATCAGAGTTGATGTAATATATACACATCAAAAAGTGTTTAAGTGAATAAGTGTTGTGTAATGAGTGATTTCTAAGTGAAATGCACGTAAAAAATCCTGAAATCACTTCAAAGACCAAGCAATCATATTCACAGAATTAATATGACTTCAAATATATTCAATAAACTCCTTAAGTTAAATATACAAAACTTATTTTTTGAGAAAACAAATATTAGATTAGATCAAGTTTTAATCTAAAAACTTATCAAGACTATTTTTACAAATATTTCAGATTAGTCCAAAACAGTCTTACACACTAAATAAAATAATATTCAGTCCAACTATTAAATCTTCTCAAATTAGATCTCAAAAATCTTAGGTTTAACTTTCTAAACCACAAACAATATATATCTGAATATTATACAAATATTTTTCTAAAAAATATGTTTTAAAACAAAATGTTTAAAAACTTAAAAATAAGATACAAACAGAATATTCACACACAAAAATTAATTTCATGAATTAAGTGTGTTGGGTACAAAAATCAATTCTAAAGACTGGTCTAAATAATAGAGACAAAAGATAAGAGAAATCACTTACAAAAATTATATACTCTTGAAAAATTGTAAGTGCAGATTTAGAATGAGAGATGTCCAATCTTCGTTTTGGTTTTGACGGAAATCAACACACGAAGATGACAAGAAATTATTCTGGTTTATTCTCTCTCTCTCCCTAGAAATTTTGATAGAGTTTGGCCACCAAAATAATTTTCTCGGACTCCTAAAAATGAGACCCAAAGGGTTCTATTTATAGAGTGCACAAGTGTTTGGCTATTGGTGTAAAATAGAGTCACATGGATTACAAAAAATACATACACATTCGTTGATTAAAAATAATCTGACGTCTATAAAAGAAACATAAATGAGTCCTTTAAAAACATGACATGTGTTGTGCCAGACTGGAACCAATTGCGTAGAAAAAACGCAAAGAATATTACCGTTGGTTATAAAAAGCTACGACGTCATTTTGAGATAACAAAAAACCATATTTGGTTTTTAAGAACTAAAACCATGGGCGATAGACAAGGCCATGTTTGGTTTTACGATACCGACGTCGCCGTTTAGATAAACTGTATAAAACCAATTTGGTTTAAGAAAGAAAACCATGAGCCTCTTAATGACCTGTCATGGTCAAATTGTACAGTCAGTAAGCCAACGACTAAGTCAAAGCCTAGGGTCAAATCTACGCAGCTAAAGTATTAAAAAATATATATAAAAAAAGGACACGCCAACAGTTATTTAGGAAAAGGCTACATGCCAACTGTTATGGTCAGTTCGACAACTTCTTGTAGAGTGTTGTACAGGAAACCAAAAAAACTGTAGGCCAACAATAGTTACGAGCATGCCACTTTACACACATATGCATGCAAATTAACACATATATATATATATAAAGTCAAATCCTAAAAGCTAAAGGTTTTAAAAAAAACTAAATGACCAGATGGGGTCAAATCGTGGACAGCATTAGGGGAACACGCATGCTACTACTATGGTTAAATCAGGGTCAAGACATCTCCTAATGCTACAAGGTACGGACGAAACACTAAGAAAATAAATAAATCTATATATAAAATATATAAAGGCCACACGTGCATACATGCACAATATACTAAAATAAAAATTAATTCTGAACTTTTTTAAAAATATAGTTCTGAAATTTTATTTTAAAAAATGTTAAATGATAAATTTCAAAATAAAATTTTCAAACAGTTTCAATAAAATATTTTTAACTTCAAAAATTAATTCTGCAAATTTGATTCAAAAAACTATTTAGTGTCAAAAATTTATTTTCACACACAAATATATATATATATATATATATATTATTTATTTATAAAAACTTCAATTAAAATATTGAACTCAAAAACAATTTATTATGACAAAACCCAACACTATCATAAGATATGATAACCAAAATGCACATGCAACGTGATGTTGTGTCCTACGTGACAGAATAAATCTTATGAGCCATAGTGTATCGAAATTACCTTTTTCTGAGATGACGGACCGAATCCAGAGCTCATTTGATGTAGATGACAATAGAGAGCTTGGCGTCGATAGGCGGGACACAATCCTAATTATAAAAATATTTTGTCAAAATTCTAGTCCAACTAGATGAAGGTCTATATTGCTAAAGCACGAAAAGCAAACCTTAGCTGTGCTCTTTATAGGTACCTTCAAACTCTCCCATTGGACTAATTTTGACAAAACACTTGAGTACATCAAATGATATACTAAGGTAAAATAATTCTTAATTATCCTATACAAAAGAGTATTTAACTACCCACCCTTCCTAGAAAAGAAAAGACTCAACTAATGACGACCGACGAGAATACCTGCAAAACATAAATACACTTTCTGCTGAGAAATCAAGTTAGTAGCATTTGCTCTACAAAAATATTGAAATGACAGAATTAAATGTGTAGAAAATAACAAAACAGAATATGTATGAAGAATATCAACAACACAAGAATAGAATATGTACTCAACTCTCCCCCATTTTGGCTAAATTTGACAATGGTAAGAAGAAGAAAATAGTAAGTGTTTATAATATGCAAAATAAGCATCTCCTACATTAAACATGGCTTTAAGAGATACCGGTTATTAGTAGATATCTTTATCCTAAAACCTCAGAGATCTAGTAATCAAAGTGTAGAATAAACACAAGCTTAAATTCAAGTACAATCTTTCCAATCAAATGTTGAAGTTACTTCTAAACAAGAGTTATCACAAGGCATAAAAAGCATATCAACAAGCAATAGACATAACTACCCAAATTTATTTATGAGTTTCTGGAGCATTAAACTGGTAAGAATATCTATTAGCATCACAATAATTGGTAACTCCATTTTGATTAAACTCACCTCCCCCATCATTGAATAAATCTAAGGGTTTGGCGGTGTTTAAGTCCTTGACCTTCTTGTGAGGAGACTTAATGATTTTCTCACTCTCGAAAGCGTAATAAACATTATTTGGACATTTCTTTGACTTTAAAAAATCCATTTGAGGTCTCAAGCCACAAGTCCTAATCCAAATAGGCAAAGTTTTCAAAGGTTTTTGTGCCTTTCAGAATTTAGGATAAAATGTATCTTTTGAAAATATTTTCTTGTTAGCATGAGGCCTAGACTTATTGAAGAAATAATTCCAATTATTATTAGTGCGCTGTCTAAGAAAATTTGTAAATCACTTCACATTTCGGTTATGACTTTTAAAATGAGTACCTTTCTTGCGATTACTAAGGCATTCCCAGTTTTGGTGATAAAAAACATCACACCTAGTACATAATTTACTATAAATAGATAAGTCTAAATTTTAGTGTTTTCCCTCTACATGCTCTACAAATTCATTACGAATAAATGTCTTTGGAGGTCTATAGAGTCTCTTGGAAGGAGGGCAATAATTTTACGTAGACAGTCCTACAAAGTTCTCTATGAAATTTTTAATGTCACTTTCATAATCACTTTCAATGAAAACTTGTTTTCCTTTATCCTTTTTAGACAACTTACTTTCCAACGGAAGATCCATTTCTTCTTGGGCTTTTACAAAGAAGATTGGTCTACTTGGATAAACTTTTTCAAGAGGACACTCATATCCAAATCCTCACGTATCACCATTATAACGTTGTTCAACAAGAAGTTTATCCAGGTCAAAACATTTTATATCACGACTACGACACATTTTGAAAGTTGTTTCACAAACTTGTTTGGATTTTTAAGCATGCAAAAGTGCTTCATTATATTTTTCTTCAAAAGAAGACCAATTTTCGTTTAAAGTCGTAATTTAAAATTTAAAATCAAGTGCTGTTTTTCAAAATTAGTTTTGACATTGCTCATTTCAATGGAATTTTGTTGAACGATCTTATATTGATTCTCTAAGGTCTCACTAAGCATTTTAACCAAATTCGATAATTCTTATCTATTTTGCAAAGTCCTAACATACAATTCCAAGTAATCATCATAGCTAATAAAATTTCCATGCTCATTAGTGTCCGTGGGTGAATTGTTGTTATCATCAGATTTAGTATCATATAAGGCACGTTTAGCATCAAACGAAGCAGTTATTTCAGGCATTGAAGGTTGTTTCGCTAGCAAAGATTTAGCAGCATCAATCAAATTAATTACTTCATCATAATCAGAATCATCTTCAGAATCAGTCATTCCTGCTAAGTACACGTCTTCGCAACAGTCATAAACTTCTCCAAAAAATGCAAGGCAATTTGATTCAGAATTTCCTTGGTTGTCTTCTGATTCAGAATCAGAAGAGTCATCCCAAGTTTTAGTTACGTGCGCCTTGTGTTGTTTATAATTCTTGGACTGTGGCTTAGACCAACACTCAGCAATAAAGTGATCGAGTTTCCCATAATTGTGATAAGCCAATTCAGATTTATCAACCTTGCTACTTTTACTATCATAATCAGAAGTTCGCTTTGTTGTTCTATTATGGTTCCGGGTGAACTGACTAGATTGATTATTCACTTGCATACGTCTCTTAGCAATAGAATTTCTTTGCTCCAAAAGTTTCTTGAATTGAGAGGACATAACAGCAAGTTGATTGCCAATCTTATCAATTTCATCCGATTCCACATCAGAGTCATCATCAGACTCAGATTTTTGTTTAACTACCTTATGCTTATTTTTATTAGGATAGGTAGTTTTAAAAGCAACTTTAGAAGTATTGGTTGACTCATTCTTAGCATAAGATGTGATAGTCTTCCTAAAGGCTGATTCAAGTTCCATAGTTCTCAATTTAGAGCTTAGCAATTCAGGTGTGAGAGATGGATCATTAATCTCCTCTATAGTATAACGTTTATGATCAAATCTAGGACCAAGGGACCTCAGAAATGTAGAACACACATTTTTATCAGAATATTCAATACCATTCGCATGCAATCGAGTAATGATATCAGTCAAACGCATATAAAAATCATCAAATGGTTCATTATCGTTCATAACTAGCATATTGTATTGTTGAACCAACATTTGTGTTTTACATTGCTTAGCTCAACTGTCACCCTCGTGTGCAATAACTAAAGTATACCAAGCATCCTTACTAGTAGTGAAATGACATATACGTTTCAATTCATTTTCACTCACACTCATGAAAATTACATTTTTTTCCCTTATTGTTGAAATTGCTTATCTTTTTCTGATCAGCACTTAATTCAGATATTCTAAGTTTTCTAAAAATAGTGCTACCTTCTGCTATAGGAGTAGTGGGGGTGCCTATAACCATTTTCAATAAAATCCCTAACATACTCTCCTAATGTGCCTTGAATGAATGCTACCATTCTAATTTTACAATAGGGAAAATTTGTGCCATCGAAAATAGGAGGTGTACCGAAATTTCCTAACCTAAGCAACTGACTAGAATCTTCCATTAAAACAAGGTAAAAAGAGTTTGACAAAAGTTTTGAAAATGGATGTTTTTAAAGTCTAGCACTGATACCACTTGAAAGCACCCACGATGCGCAAGAAGACTATGTACGAAAGTAAATGATTATCGATTAAACACAATTTACCTATGCATTTTACCGGTTATTCTAGGAGGGACCAATTCAAACGTTTCTTGAATTGTTAACTTTAAAAAGTAATTTTATTTTCCAAAGTTATTTAAAAGTACAAATTATTATCTTTGTTAAATCTAGGTGATTTACAAAATAATAACCTATTAGGTTTTTAGGCGAGTTTTTATTTATTTAAACCTACTTTTTCGTGTGAGGTGATATGCGAAAAATTTAAAGCACGCGGTATTTATTTAACGTCGCAAAAACCCTTCCCCGGGAAAAATGACGGATGATTATATAAACTTGCAACAAGACTCAAAGCAAGATAAATCAGAACAAGCAATTACCTATCTCAACCAAGCTTCTCTCCACTCTGGTTGCTCTTTTGCAATTATCCTCACAATGCAACTCTTGTTAACTTTGCTTTCTTCACATCGTTGCCTCCCCTCTAGCTTCCTTAGCGCAGGTTGGCTCAGCGCCTATTGTGTCCTAGTTCTTAATGAAGTATTTGTGTGCAGTGTTCTATCCTAGATGATTCACCCACACTTAAATGGTAAAATCGAATGCAATGCAACAATTTTCTTATCTCCTAAATATCAGCAACAACTCTTATGTTCTGTTCTCTTATTTAAATTAACCTTTCTTGATTTAACACAATGTTCGCAAACTTTAATTTTAACAATCAGAGTCGATCTAATATATACACATCAAAAAGTGTCTAAGTGAATAAGTGTTGTGTAGTGAGTGATTTGCACATGAAAAATCCTGAAATCACTTTAAAGACCAAGCAATCATATTCACAGAAATAATATGACTTCAAATATATTCAATAAAGTCCCAAAGTCAAATATAGACAACTTGTTTTTTAGAAAACAAACATTAGATTAGATCAGGTTTTAATCTAAAAACTTATCAAGACTATTTTTACAAATATTTCAGATTAGTCCAAAACAGTCTTACACTAAAGAAAATAATATTCAGTCTAGATATTAAATCTTTTCAAATTAGATCTCAAAAATCTTAGGTTTAACTTTCTAAACCACAAACAATATATATCTAAATATTATCAAAATATTTTTCTGAAACATATGTTTTAAAACAAAATGTTTAAAAACTTTCAAGATCTTACAAACAAGATACAAACAGAATATTCACACACAAAAATTAATTTCGTGAATCAAGTGTGGTGTGTACAAAAATTAGACCTAAAGACTCATATAAATAATACACACAAAAGATGAGAGAAATCACTTACAAAAATTATATACTCTTGAAAAATCGTAAGTGCAGATTTATAATGAGAGATGTCCAATCTTCGTTATGATTTTGACAGAAATCAACACATGAAGATGACAAGAAATTATTCTGGTTTATTCTCTCTCTCTCTAGAAATTTTGACAAAGTTTGGCCACAAAAATAATTTTTTCGGACTCCTAAAAATGAAACCCAAAGGGTTATATTTATATAGTGCACAAGGGTGGGCTGATTGGTGTAAAATAGAGTCACATGGATTACAAAAAATACTAGATTAAAAATAATCTGACGGCTGTAAAAGAAACACAAATGAGTCCTTTAAAAACATAACATGTGTTGTGCCAGATTGGAACCAATTGCGTAGCAAAAATGCAAAGAATATTACCAGTGGTTCTAAAAATCTACGGCGACGTTTTGAGATAACAAAAAATCAGATTTGGTTTATAAAAACTAAAACCATGGGTGATAGACAAGACCATGTTTGGTTTTATGATACCGACGTTGCCGTTTAGATAAACTATATAAAACCAATTTGGTTTAAGCAAGAAAACCATGGGCCTGTTAATGACCTGTCATGGTCAAATCGTACAGTCATGTAAGCCAACAGCTAAGGCAAAGCCTAGGGTCAAATCTGCGCAGCTAAAATTTTAAAATATATATATAAAAAATGGATACGCCAACAGTTATTTAGAAAAAGGCTACATGCCAACTGTTATGGTCAGTTCGGCAACTGCTTATAGAGTGTTGTACATGAAACCAAAGTTTAAAAAAACTATACGCCCAAAATAGTTAAGAGCATGCCACTTTACACACATATGCACGCAAATTAACACACACACACACACACACACACACACACACATATATATATATATATATATATATATATATATATATATATATATATATTTAAAAGCTAAAGGTTTAAAAAAAAACTAAATGACCAGCTGGGGTCAAATCGTGGACAGCATTAGGGGAACAAGCATGCTACTCCTATGGTTAAATCAGGTCAAGACATCTCCAAATGCTACAAGGTACGAATGAAACACTAAGGAAAAAAATAAATCTGTATATAAAATATATAAAGGCCACGCATGCATACATACACAATATACTAACATAAAAATTAATTCTGAACTTTTTTTTAAAATATAGTTTCGAAGTTTTATTTAAAAAAAAATGTTAAATGATAAATTTCAAAATAAAAATTTTCAAACCCTTTCAATAAAATATTTTTAACTTCAAAACTTAATTCTGCAAATTTTATTCAAAAATATATTTAGTGTCAAAAATTTATTTTCACAAAAAAATGAAAATATATATATATATATTTTACAAGGTTCTAAAAAACGCAGGGCGTGATTGAGGCGTGGAGGCCAAGCCTTAAGCCTTAGAAGCCTAGGCGGGCCTAAGCGTGAAAAGGCATGAAAAGGCGTTTAGGCCTTCTTAATATTTTTTAATATTTTTTAACCATAACAAGGCTATTAAAATACAAAAATTGCACATATCATAAAAATATGTCTGAATATTTGCAAATTAAAATACTATTTGATTATTTTGGATGAGATAATGGTCCGGTTTGTAAACAAATTCTTTAAAAGGCGACATCGTTTAACTAAAGCATTGTTGTTTTTAAAAAAAAGTGCGCCTTAAGAGTTTTACCAAGAATAAGGCGTGAATAGCGTAAGGCGAGGCGTTTCTCCCAAGCCTTAAGCCTAGGCGTGCCTAGACGGAGCCTAGGCAGGTTTTTTAGAATAGTGATATTTTATAAAAACTTCAATTAAAATATTGAACTTGAAAACAATTTATGATGACAAAACCCAACACTATCATAAGATATGAAAACCAAAATGCACATGCGACGTGGTGTCGTGTCCAACGTGACAGAATAAATCCTATGAGCCATAGAGTATGAAAATTACCTTTTTCTGAGATGATGGACTGAATCGAGAGCTCATTTGATGTGGACGCTAATAAAGAGCTTGGCGTAGATAGGCGGGACACAATCCTAATTACAAAAACATTTTGTCAAAATTCTAATCCAACTAGATGAAGGTCTATATAGCTAAAGCAAGGAAAGAAAACCCTAGGTGTGCTCTATATAGGTACCTTCACAATCAAGTACCAAAGAAAGAAAATGGCATTTCTCTGAAAGTCCGAAAGGAGGAGACAAAAGTTTCAGTTGACGATTCCGATTCCAATTTTGAGGATGTAGCCTTTGTAACAACCCTCACTTTTGAGAGCCTATTTTATAATTATTTACTATATGTAGTAATTAATTATAAAATGATGAATGTTGAGTAAATATTAATTTAATATGGAAAAGGTTAATATATACTGAAATCTTGTATGATTACCTGATGAGTAGGTAAAAATATCCATGTGGTGATTTATTGTGTCATAAGATATAAAATGACATTTTGGGTTAATGAGATACCGAAACTAAAAATGAGTTATAAAATTTCCAAATGATAATCTGGAGGGTGTAGTTAGTCCCGGTAGGTGCGAGACAATCAAAATAAGTGCCATATTGCATTTTGGTATTTCGGGCACTTTTGATTGGTTATAGCTTAAATGTGTAGTGCGTATCATTTTATCGCGATTAGACATTTAAGTGGGCTTTTTAGACTTAAGCCACGTTTTATTTCCCCAACCCCATTTCTATTCTTCCATTTCACATTTGAGCCCTAGAGAGAGTAGAGAGAGGAAGAGAACTTTGGGAGAAAAAGAGAGATTTGGAGATTCAAGCTTGGATCATTGCCTACACCAAATCAAATCTGCATTTTCATGATCAAGGCAAGTTACCTACTTGCTATTATATGATTTAAGTGGATTAATTAGTTTTGATAGTTATTGAATTGTTATGGTTTAACATTTTAGGGTTTTTGTTGGATTTTTGGGTATTAACCCTTGGAGATTGATTTGGATGATAAATGTTGCAAATAATGGTAGTTGGGTATATTTATGAAGTTTTAGTTCCATTATATAAGCTTGGTTTGGTTGGTTTTGGGTTTGGGAGAAAATTTGGAGTTTAGAACTCCACAGCCAAACTTGGCATTTTCGCAGGGGCGAATCGATTCGGCCCCTAGGGCGAATCGATTCGCATAGTTGCAGAATCCCAGGTCTTGGTACCCGAATTGATTCGTGTTAAGGCTGAATTGATTCGGCATTTGCAGAAACCTGGGTTTGTTTTCCGAACCGATTAGCGTTCAGAGAGAATCGATTCGCTGGGGAGAATCGATTCGGCCCCTAGGGCGAATCGATTCGGGTCCTGCAGTTTTTAGTCATTTTTCTTTTTATTTTTTGATCTTTTTCTTTAGGCTTAGGACCTAGGAACCTTCTCGAAAGAAGTAAACTTAGGTTCCTAGAGTAGTAATCGAGTTTGGTCGCCACCCTAGACAAGAATTGGGTCATCTGGGGTTTATTTCGGGAAGGTTTAAAGTAATGCTAAGGCATTTCTTCTTTTATTGAAATTTTTAGAAGTTAGGAAGTCAAATGACCATGTTTGGAGACTTAAGGGCTTATCAAAATTATATGAACTTTGGGAATTGTAGGATCATAATGATCATTTGGAGACTAAGCCGGAACTTGAAATTTGAGGAATATTAATGACGATATTCGATGGGAATAGGTTCGAATAAAATGAATCCAAATGTCTAGAGATGATAGGTTCAACTAAAATGAACCCAAAATGTGATAAAGATGATTGGTTCAAATAAAATGAACCCAGTTGTTTAATGATGTTAGGTTCGAATAAAAAGAACCAATCACATGGATAATGGAAATGGAAATTGGTTATGGATATTGAATATGATGATGAGATTAAAAATGTAAATGTTAATTTACTTAAACATACCTCTCTAAATGACATCATAAGGGAAGTTCGCGCGCTTGGTGATGCCCCCTGGCTAGTGAATGCAAGGTGGATATAGTCCTAGGCCATATGCGGGGTTTTTATATGTTTTCTGCGCTGGTGAGGGGATTCCGGGTGTGGTCCTGACTCTCCCGCAGGCATATGGTCGCTTCCCGACGTTTTCGTTATAGGTGCCCAGACTGCCTTATTTGATAGGCCCCTGGAAGATGATGGTCATTTAGGGGCGCGCCCAATGGGGAAACTCGGAGGGGCGATCTTAGAATCGTTATATGTATATGAATATAACTTTTCTGCATCAAGTGGGACTTGATGGATATATGACATAAAGAGCACGGGAATGAGATTAATGAGATATGTGCCATAAATAGCACTTGATACTAATGATATTCCTATTAAGGAATGGAAAGATAATATGGAAAGATTATTAACTATGGAAGTTAATAAATGGTTTTATTCCTATTGAGGAATATAAAAGATAATGGAAATTTGATAAATGAGGAAAGGTTTTAAAATTAAGTTATTTACTTTTCTTTCTTTTATGTAAATGACATTTCATTTCATCATTTAATTAATTTGTAATGTAAGTTTATCATCCTTATCATCCTTATCATTCATGCATAACTGTTCATTTCTATCATGCTTTTTATTTCTTCTAGTGATCATATAGAACCCGGCCCTGACCGGTTTATCTTTCCTTATTGTGTATATGATTGTATCCGCTCAGGTGCTCCTCCACAAGGATGCCCATTTTGATGTTTCCATTCCAGTTACTTTGACGGGATGTAAGATTTTGTGGATATTACAGGACGTTGTTTTAAACGCCTCCATTTTTGGTATTCTAGATATGATCGGGTCTTTTCATCGGGCGTGTGGCCCAAACTTTTGTACTTGTTTAATGAATGTAATAAGTAAGATATTAAACTATTGTACTATGTTGTATGTTGTTGTGGATCGACAGCTTATTCGGTCCTTTTGTATACATTCGTCTTAGTTGTATTATATATATTCTTATGGAATTCCACTTGCTTGTCAGAATGGGTTGTTTAACTTAATTTTCTTAACTGGTTTTAAATTTCTAAACTTTTGGTAACCCGTTTTCTGATTTATTGGGTGGTTTTCCCGTATACTCAATTTATTTTTGTTGATGCTGAGGATGATGTCCATCCATGATTCCTATTACATTTGGGTATCGGGATGGCCACCCCTTATCTCGGATCGCGGGTTGTCACGGCCTTTTTGGAAAAGAAGTTCAAAAAATTTCTTAAGTTCCAATAGAAATCGAAAGATGCCAAACAACTTTAGAAATTCAAGAACAACAAGGTAGATCATGCCCCTAAGGATAAGAGTGAGAATGTTAAGAGGGTTGAGTCGGATAGGTGTTTTGGGTGTGAAGGTTATGGTCACAAGGTTGTCGAGTGTCCCACTAGACTTAAAAAGGATGACAAGAAATCGATAACATGTAATTCCACCTTAAGTGATAGTGAACTGGAAGAGGTAGAGAGTTCCCCCATTGAGCGTAACTTTATAGCATTCATGACATGTCATGTGAGTGATGATGATAAATCTTCCCATGAAGATTCTCATGTGCGTGACACTTCTGACGCCATTGAGTGTGAATCCAAAGTAAGTGAGGGTGAAGTTAATGAGGATGAGGAAATTAATGGAGGAGAGTTGCAAGTTTCCTTTAGTGAATTGTATGCGATAGCAATAAAAGTGAAAAAGGCTAACTCAAAACTTCAGGCTAAGTTAAATGAGCGTGGCTTAGAGAATAAGGATCCTTTGATAGAGGATCTTAGGGCACGGGAGAAGACTCTTAGTGAGAAGCTAGAATATGTGAAGAAAGAGAGAGATAGACTTCGTGGTTTGATGGACGATTTAAAAAAAGCGATTCTAGAGTTTGATGAGTCTAGGCGTTTGCTTGAGTCTAGGATTAGTGAGTTAGAGAAGAGATTGAAAGATTCGAGTAAGGTAAAGTTTTATATAGAATCTAGGTCGAAGAAGTTAAATAGGATTTTAGGCACCATCCAAATCAAGGGAGATAGGTTTTGTATAACCTACGATGATAGAGTTGTTCACATTCCCAATGCCAATACCAATCATGTGAGAGAGCCAACTAGGAACGGGAGGAGAGGTCTACATTTTGGTAATCATTCCCGCCATGTTTACAATTGCACTCATTGTGGTAGGAAAGGTCACCTAAGACGTTTTTTCTATTACCCCAGGAATGCTCCTTGGAAGTTAAGGAATAAAGTCATTTCGGTTCCCAAAACCCTTATGCGTAATTTCACACCTACTTGGGTTAGGAAATTGGACTTAAAGGCTTTAGGAATTAAACTTCATGGTTCTTGTTTGATTGCACCTTATTCTTCTCATGCTAAATCTGAAGGATGATTGTGTTGCCATGTTTGTCATACGCTAGTCTTTGCATCATGATCTATATATTGCTACTGTTAGTGTTATGGCATGTTTATCTTTTGTATTATATTTTTTTTTCATTTATTGAGTCTTAAATGAAAATACCAAAAAGATTTTTGGTTATTTTTGAGAAAAATACTAAAATATTTTATTTTAGGGTCAAATATTTTTAGAAAAACACAAAAAGATTTTCGGTTTATTTTTGTGTCGTGAGTGTTTCATGTTTGATGTGGCATATTAGTGTGCTTGGACCCCCATCATTTCATTATCCATGTGGCTAAGACATTTGGTCATAATTATTTAAGCTTTGGATGATCTTGACCGTTGTCTTAATGGGGTTGTTTCGAAGTTGATATGCATTTGGATTCAACTTTGTATATATGCCATCTTTGCACACATGCATATGAATGTTTGACATCTCATGTAAATTTGAGTTTGGTGAAACCCTCTTATCTCAATTTTGTGATCTATGTGTAAGTAAACTTAGGAGGAGGTGTGCATGTAAGAAACGTTTACCGTGAGGATTGATAATGCTTAAATTGCAAAAAATAATGAGTGTTCACGGGAAAGGGCTACGAGAGTACAAAATTAACTCATCGTGAAAGCCACCATTTAAAAGAGCCCAAGAAACAATTAAGGCAATAAAAAGAATCATATGCCAAAATAGGGCCAATAGGATTTCTCTAAGTTGAGAAACATAGAGACCTCAAAATAGATTGAAAGAAAATAAATAAATATATATATATATATATATATATATATATATGTAGAAAAAGAAGATGCTAAAGATTTAAATTACCCTGTTTATATACACCAATTTAATAAAGATGCTATACCTATAACTCAATGTATACAAAATATACCTATATATATAAATGATGAACAATTTACTGTACCACAAACATATATAACGAATGTAAAAATTCATCACCCGTTTATATTAGGATTAAATTTTATTCAATCTTTAACAGGAGGATTTATGTATACACCTTCAGGAATACAATTATTTAAAAAAGGAACACATATTATACCTAATAATCAAACTAATTTAATAAAACAAGAAAATAAATTAATTCTTAATAATAATATAATTTTAGAACCAATTGAAGACATAAAACTAAATAATAATGAATTAGACGAAGATTATTTAAAAGACTATTTACAATATCTAGACGCCAATTATTATATATATATATATATATATATATATATATATATATATATATATTTGAGGGAGTTTGAATGGAAAAATAAAAAATGGGTTTGCACCACGAATCCTTATGTTGAAAAATTGTATCATGATGCTATTATTTATAGAATCGTCAAAATACTGGATTTGTGTGTATGTTGATTGTTTAGTTCTTTTAGCTCAATATATTAATTGTCACATATGGCTAAAACTAAGTTTGATGTCATCTTGCTATCAATTAGATCTTCTTGAACGTTTCAATATGTTGGAGTTATGATTCATTTTTTGTAATTCGCAACTATTCACTCCATACCCATGTTTGAGCACATTAATTCTACGTTGGCATGAAATTCACATTGGTTTACTTGTTTTATTTGTTTTTGTTTTTGAGTCTGTTTTGCTGCTGTTTGCTCTTTCCAGTTAACTTTTTCAGGAAATTTTTTCATTGGACGAAACTTCATGATTTTTAGCACTGGAATTGAGAAAATTTCATGTCGTTCAAATGATAATCAGACCTCGTTCGAGCAATAACCTAATGTCGCGCGAAGTTTAGTTCAAGCGACATAAATGAAAGTGTTAGGTATGGTCATGAGAAGGGTCGCTGAGGAATTTGATGACCTGGTTTGAGTTTTTAAGCTCATTTGATGACCTGGTTTGAGTGACCTATCGTTTGAGAGACCTGTTGAGGAATTTTAGATTCTTCTATTTAGTAATTGCTTAGTTTTAATGATCATATCATTATGTTTTGGTACATCTCGACATTTGTATGCAGTATAGGATATTCATGCTTATTTGCTGATACTGCATAATTCATTTAGTCACATCATAAATGATTTTGATGATTTCTCACATGTGATTACTATTTTCTAGCTACGAATTTGGTATCGTTTGATCATTTGTAAGGACACAAGTCTCCGATTGAGTCTTAATGTAGTGTTGGCTCAATTCCGGACAAAAACATTTGAGTCATAGGATAGTGTTCAAGTGTATCCATCCAAGTCTATGACGTGTTAGTTGAAGATGTAGCGACCAAGATTATAAAGCTTCATCTTATGCCGGATTTATTGTGCCTCGTTTCTACGTCATCAACATTGGTTCCAATGCTCCTAAGGTATGAATGCATTTTATATATATATAGGAGCTTGGAAATTTATTGGGTGTATTTTTATAAATTTGTATAAACAGTTTTAACGACTTTATTTTACTCAGGAAATAGTTTTTATAACTTCTCATAAAAAGTTTTGGGCTTAAAATGAATATTGCATTTTCTGATACGTCATTCGAACGAACTGGAATCTCGTTCGAACGAGATTCCCAGGTCGTTCGAACGAGACTTCTAACGAGATTTTTTTTCGCTCTGGAACATCGTTAGTAAAGTCGTTCGAACGAAAAAGTCGTTCGAACGAGTTTGGCGGGAAGAGTTTTTTGGCAGTTTTCTCTAACTTTTGACAAAATTAAGATGTGTGGAAATCAACCTTTTCAAACCGAATTTTTCACATTCTAAGTGACTTTGGGAGAGCAAAATTTTTTAGAAAAAGTTCCATGTTTTGTGTTTGATTTTGATGGATTAAATTCACCAAAAACACATATACACCCATTTTGTTTAGTTTATCCAAGTCCTTACATATATATATCTTGCTTGGAGTTTGTTTGGCACCGGGTTCTACTCTACCGTTTGAAGAGTGTTTGGGTTTACTTCTACATCCCACAAAGAAGAAGACGTGTTTGTTACTGCGGTGTTCCCAATCAGAGAAAGGCTTCGGGTGCGGGTTGACGGTTGTTCTAAAGGCCTCATTGGTGGATTCCAAGGTTTCGATGGATTTCGGGATTGTCGGCTAGGCAGAGGTAGTTGCAAGAAGACGCATCAGGGGCTTGGATGGAGTCAAGTCGAGTTGTGTAAGTCTTCTGTCTTGTAAACATAAAACCATACTTAGTGGACTTAAGGCTAGGGCCGTCCGAGGTTTTTTTCCGTTGTGGGTTTTTCCTCGTACATCGCGACGTAGTCGTTATTTGTTTATTTTATCTTTTGCAAATTCACATTAGATGCATGCTTAGGTAAAAAGATAAAATTGGTTTATTTAATTTGGTGCCTAATTAATTTGGATAAATATTAATTTAATTCAAGTCATTAATTTTATTGGATAAATTTGGTTTGGCCTAAATTTGCAAAATGAATATTTATTGTTAGACGAATTTCTAGGACTTGGGTTAAATTAAGTTGTTTAAGTGAAAATCAATTTTTTGATTAATTTAATGTCACTTTAAATTTAGTTTATTTTAATTTGAAAGAAATTGAAATTTGAAATTAGAATTTGTAGTTTGTATTGTGTTGAACCACCCTATTCCGCAATAAAGGAAATTGATTTTAAAAGAAGTTTAAAAATTGGGGGTCCTATCATTTTCATCATTATTAGTTGGTTATTTCATGTTTATCTAGATATACTTCATTGATTATTCTTATTCTAGATATATTGATAAATTTTTAATCTTTTTCAATTATTGTCTATTCGAGACAAAAAAGGGGGAGAGTATGTTTGATGAGCATATATGTTTGTTTAATTACAAATTGGTATCATTCTTGTGATCATAAGCCTTTATGATTAGTTTACACAAATTGGTATCATGTGATATAAATCTTGCTCACATGTTTAACAAATGATTTGATTTTAATTTTACATATTGGTGTTGATATTTCATATTGGTGTCATAATGGTTATATCATTTGTACCAACATACTACACTAGGAATTTGTCTATTTCAAGTATGCTTAAAATATTCCAGATTTCAAGTCTACATCACAGTCAGGTAGCTGATGCTTGTCAGACCATCATTTACTAGTCTTGTCCTGTAATTTTTGATTTTGGGTTTGTGGGATGGGATTTAGGAGTCATACGGCTTGGCGGCCCGGCTTAGGCATTTCACTATTTGGGTTTTGTCCCGGAATAGTCAAAGGAGGAGATTTTCAAGGAAAAAATTTCCAATTGAGTCTATTATAGTATTTGACTTATTCTCGGAATAAAATATTATTTTTTAGTCATATATAGTTTTTATTGTCACGATCCCACACAGTCTATGACATAGAGTTTATTGAAGACGTTGCGATCAATCTTCAAAGACAAATCATTCCAAGATTATTATAGTGCACGTTTCACGTCTTCATTGCATTTCGAAATCGCTCAAGAATTTGTTTTTAGGATGTTATTTTAATTAAAAAAATGTTTTTAAAATGTTAAACTTCATTTATTCTAAGATAAAGATGGTTTAGAGTTGTGTAAATTGCAAACTCTTAATAACACTCCAATTGCTTTTAAATATGATACTTCTAGATCCAATATTTCCTCATCATCCTCTTTAGAATGGTAGGTATCTTTCTTTATGTCTAAAGATCGGACAACAATGGGAGTATTTAGTAGATGTGCTTTGTCCATACTAAATATTTTCAAAACTCTTTCAGTATAATTAAATCGATAAACCAAAAAATTACTAAAATTTGTCTCGAATTACAGGCCGAGACTAAATTTTGTAGATATTTAATCTCAAAGTCCTTCTTCAAATAATTACCAATTTTCTCGAGCTCTTCTAGAGTCCTGATTAAATTTATTTCATCCGCATAAACTGTTACTATTGCAAATCCCATTGAGGATTTATTTATAATGACACATGGGCAAAGTGGATTATTTTCATACCCTTCCTTAGATAAGTATTGACTAAGACAGTTGTACCACATCCTTTTAAATTTCTTTAAGTCATACAATGAGCATCTTTGTCGAATTGAATACGTACTCCTTCGCTTTGCTTCGGGCAAAGAAAATCCTTTAGGTATTTTCATATAGATTTTTGTGTCTAAGTCCCCATATAAATAAGGAGTCATAACATCTATGAGTCTCATATCTAATTTTTTAGAGGAAGCTAAACTGATCAAATATCTGAAAGTTATACCATCCATAACAAGGGAGTATGTTTCCTCATAATAAATCCCAGGTTTATATAGGAAACCTTGTGCCATAAGTCATGCCTTATATCAAGAAATTTCATTTTTCACATTGTTCTTCCTTATAAACACCCATTTATAACCTACTGGGTTAACATATTTTGGGATTTTTATCATAGGTCCAAATACATCACGTCTATTTAGAGACTCAAGTTCTACCTTAATGGAAACTTCCCATTTGTCCAATAATATTTTTGTCAACATTCATTTATAGTATGTGGTTCATTATTATCAACAGCATTGACCTTTGAAATTTTCATAGATACAACATATGAAAATATGTCATCGTTGACTATTTTATTGCGACCCCACACTTTATTAATATGTATTAAATATAGAAATCACATTAGTATTTCTAAGTACCTTCACCTTTTTAGGGGCTTTCATAGTCACTTCAGGGACTTGTGTCTTTTTAAAGTTAGTAATCACTTCAGAGTTTTTTTTTAGAAAATGGATCTTTTGTTCTTAACCTATTGTGGAGCATTTTGAGGGCATGGTTTTTAATTTAAACTTCACTTATGGGGGGATGAATCTTTGAAACCTATAGGTTTTCCACGCTTATGGCGTGCAACAGATTCTTTTTCTATTGAAATCAAAGTTTTTCCCGCTGGAACATCAATTCTGGTTGGCACATTAGCCGCGAGCACATGGGACTTGCTCACTTTTGTTGTATCATTGAATGCATCAGGTAATTGATTTACAATTTCCTAAAGATGTATTATCCTTCTCACTTCACACTCACATTGAGTAATATTAGGGCCTAAATGAGAAAAAGTAAAAGTATTACATGTTAACTCTCTACGTTCTTCAGGAACAAATCGTACTTCAAGTACATTCTTCCTTCCCCATAATGGCGGGAAGATTGTCTCACGCCAGTCGACAAGTCCATGCTAGGTGGAAGGTCCCTCAAGAAGAATTGTCCTTTTATCATTTTAGGGTTTTCCTATAGAAGGAAACCCTGACCTCATTTGTAGGGGACCTCGATTTCAGTTCAGTAACCATTTGAAATTTAGCATACACAATTTTCACCACATTCTCTCCAATATTCCCTTACACCACCTTGATCCACCTTCGACCACGACTCCAACACAATCATTCATACACCAAAATTCATCCCATAAAGCATTCAAAACAAAATTCAAATGTTCTAGAAGGTACAATTTCTATCTTATTTGCTTAAGAAATGTCATATTGCAATTTTAGTGTCCTTGGTATATTTCTAGCTTATTTTTTTCATTCCACGCTAATACTACTCTTTTATTACGTATATATCTTCAAGTCTATTTTTATACATAAAAAACCCAAAAAAATGGTTTACACTGTAATTCCCAATTTAGAATTCTCTCATATTTTCTACACTCTCACCGCATTTAATATTCTAAATCCGGATTATGGGTTAGATGTCTTGTTACAAAAGACATGTACTTTGATGCTAATTTTGACAACGGAGGCATTCCGAAGTCATTTTGGGATTCAAGTCCTTTCTTATTTGTTTCATTTTATTTTACATTCATTTATTAGATTCTTATTAAAATATTTATCATATTTTCTCATGTAGTTAGTTTTCTTATATATATTATCTCTTTAGCTATCCCATATTACGCATGGTCACTTTTTCAAAGCAATATTATGATTTCGGAGTGTCGCTCACATTTTAGCATCTTGTAATACATTTATTTGAGCATTTTGCTTATGTTTAGTTAGTTTATCTCCCTAGGAGGATTCGTTCTCATATTTTTCGTGATGCGGATATGATGACTCCACTCCACTCCTCATACACATACACACACTCGCACATCCATCCATATATTCATTATTGTTCAATTTACATGTATATCACGTTTTAGACATATACACATGTTCATACATTTAGGAGAAGGAAATCATTTTATTGGGTGGAGTGGGCTCCTAACACCTTCCTACTTCATAACATAGTCTCCGATCCCACATCTGATTTGGTTATGCATGTACTAGTTGTATTTTATGCTATCTATTTGGAGGTGGCTATCTCCTTGGGGACTCGATCATCGATCGAGTGGAGAGGGGTCGGGATGGCCACATTGACGACTTTGGTGGAGAGTATATTTTGAGAAGTGGACTCTATTTACATGGGTTTGTTTTTATTTCTCCTACATCATTTTCTACATGTGTATATATTTCCTTACTTATACATTTATTTCTCTTATCTTATCTCGTCTGTGCTCACATGTTTCATATGCCATGCTCATATCATGTCACCCATATATATATTTCTCCCCATATCCATTATATATTTATTTCCTCATCACATGTATATCCCACTTTTTTCTGCCACGTGTGCATATTTCCATGCTCCACTTCACTTGTACATTCGTATGTTTACTCGCTTGTATAGTAATTCTTTTACCCCTGGCCACTTGTATATATTCTCCTTTTTTACTTCATGCTTAGTAGTTGTACATATTTGTCTTGTCATACATAATACTTTTTATAAAGATACTAATAAGACTCATGAATTTGCACACTATATTACATAAGAATTGACTATTGACCATATATTTATCTCATACTATAAAGTTACTTTATGATGGGTTGCCAAATATATGGGGTACGATTAACTTAAAAAATAGGTTCCCACCTTCCATTGGCCAAGTACCCTCGACGCATATCGAAAGGTTTCCCAGATAATACCACTTGACCGAACTCACGATGGGAGGTTTATACTAGGAACTCCTTCACGTATGTTAAGTATATTGAATTATCTCTCATAAGTACCATCACTACAAGGTATATAGTGAGTCAATTAACATAGAGTCAGGTATATCAAATGGCTTTTCTACTTGTACCGATGAATAATTTCCCAAATAGGAAAGAGGTATATCATGAAAGTCATGAAAAATGAGGTAACCCTTACAATAACCACCCACGCATAGCTCTCATATAGATGTCTAACCTAGGACACTCATAACTAGATTTTTGGTTATAACGCGGAACTCTGTAGAAATTTCGAGTCGTCTTACCGCCCAGTTTTGCACTCTTTCTCCCATTTTTAAAATAAGACCCTATTTATGAGTATGGAAATAAGTTATACCGTGTCTTTCACTATGCATACATTTTTTCCCAAAATCTCATGTTTGACATTTCACTTACACCCTAGGCGAAACATAATACAAGTGGAACCTAATAATAACAACTACATTAGGGGGGTTTTCCTCCTTTTTTCCCCTTTAAAAAATACCAAAAACATTCCTTCATTGAAAAAAATAAAAGAAAATACCCTTTTTCCCTCTCAGGTGCGACCTCATTTCCCCTAGTTTAGCCTAGCTCCTTACTAGTTACGGTCTTCCATCTATCCACCTCGGAGTTCTACCTCATCCTTACTATCACCAGCTTCAGAAAGAATAGAATAGTCGCACCTTAGTTATCTCATGGATAAACCTAATAAAGAAGTCAACCTTCAGCCATATTTGATGACCATGTCATCCCTATCCAAGCCAAGATCGACACCCTACAATCAGATGTCAATGAGTTATATAGGAATAAGGATCACATCTAAAAAAATTCTTTAACCAAAAGTCTTACCAAATTAGAATGCCACATTCACTCCTGTCATGGGTTAAGTAATGACCAGGCCTATATGGGACCCTAAGAATACAATAATGCTTAACACATCAAAATTCCATTGCGTGCCCCGCTTGTCAACGGTCCTCTTCCTACCAATCTACCTATATCAATCTTTGCTCAACCAGGGGGCGAACTTGCCTATGCATGTTCTAGTGGATCCTAAAGAAGAAGAACTTAATAAAGTGAAAGGAGACCTAAAAATGCTCCCTCTCAAGTTTGAACATGTTAAAATCTCTGAGAATTATGTGGATTATACTCATATGTCACTCAATCCTAGGGCTTTTTTGCCTAAGATTCAAAATATTGGATATTGAGAAGTTTGGATGAAGTGGTTCTCACATTATGCATGTGCGCAACTATCATTCTACAATGAGTCTATTGGGTGCTAGTGAAGAAATCATGGCCCAAATGTTTCAATAAATCCTTAAAGAATCTCTAGAAAAATTTGATATTCAAAGTTAGGAAGATATCTCCTAGGAATTCATAACTCAATACAATGAGGAATTAGAAATTACCAGTCGTGACCTTGAGCAGCTCAAACAAGGACCTCGAAAATCTGTTAACATCTTTTTAGAGTGAGATGGAGAGATAAAGACAAAACTATGACCAACCGCCCATTAGAGTATGAAAAAGTTGGTATTGTGAAAAAGAACTTCTTGCCACATATGAGAAATACCATAGGTAGTCAATATTATCCTCATTTTAAATCTCTTTAGGAAGCTGGAGTAAAAATCTAAGAGAATTACATCAGTCAAAGTGTGAAAGAGGAATAAAAAACCAAGAAATAAGAGAATCATTTCACTCCCGAAAAGTTTGAGAAGATAGTTGTTTCCATCAACAACATATCCTCTAATCCAATCACTTCATGGGCACCAGAAGCCCGCCCTACTACCGTCAGAAGAAATCACACTGAGATCCATGCTCCCCTGTCCAAATTATATTATGACCTTTTCTCTCGTAATCTTATCAATCCATTGGACCATTGTCCATTACTTCATCCACTGCCTATATACTTCAAGCATAACGCCCACTGTGATTTTCGTTAGACAGTTGTGCATACTACTTATTAATGTCATCATCTTAAGAACGTTATATAGGGATAAAGGAATCATCACCCCTCCCATAGGACCAAATCCAAGTACTACCCATAATCCACTACCCCCATACCAAGCTGTTGTGAATGCCATACTAATTGATGAATACTCAAATTTTGATCCTTCAGCTAAAATAAAACCCATAACCACCCTTATTTCACACGTGCCATCAGACACTTATCTGACTCCCATCTAAGTATGCCCAGCCAATCGGTTACACCTGGAATATGCTTACGATAAACCATTGGCCTTAATGACGATAGCTTGCATAGCAGTTTAAACCAAGTCGGATACATAAAGCGTGGATTTTCCAGCCATCTTAGAATAACTAAAGGAATTTAAAATGAAATTTATGTCGATATTGACCCTTAAAGAGGAAAAATATATGAGGATAAATTATCTATATGTAAGCTCATAATTGGGATCATTAGTCCCATGATTAGTTTGTATTTCTCGAAGAGTTTAGCCTAAATAGTGTTATCCAAGTCCTAATAGAGGAAAGCCTCGAGAAATGAAATTTTTTAAAGCTTTTGATCTCCTCATTGTGATGAAAATTTAGGGATATTTGGTCCTATATCATAATGAATTTTCCTTAGCATGGGAAAATTTTCATTTTAAGGCACTCGAGGTTGCTGAATGTATAGACTTTTTAGGGAATAAATGAATGGTACCACGGGATGGGGCGATGAATTTAATAACTCAGATGATTTAGATAATGATCTCGACGATGAAGCCACAGATTTATCTGACTCCTTTTGTAGGGTAGTCACTTTTGAATGACTCATGTTTGAAATTAATGAAGTCTATGGTATCCCAAAAGTGGACGAAGAAAGGAGATTCATCTTTTATTCCTCATCAGTGAAGAAATTGTCCATTAAATCCTCTAACTCGAGATTTTTCAACAGTGAAAGCATCGAGAGCACCAATAGTGATGAACCTTTCAGCCTTGCTCAATTGGGTATGGAAGCTTGCATGCTCCATGATAAATCGAAGTCATTTGACCCCACTGAGAAACTATTTCCTGCTAATAAGAATCTACAGAACTGGTGGAGTCTCTCAGCAAGTCCGTCCCTACCAACCAATAAACCTACCATTTACCAACTTGATACCGAACTGATTCCTGTTTCCCGAGTTTCTGATGTTGATGTAAATGAGGTCTCTTTTTAAGAGTTCCTTACCGTTATTTTCCAAATGATAATATCAATGAAATAAATGTGTATTTTAAGTATCTTGAGGTGCTTTATATTTATTGCATTGATTCCATTAATCAAACAATTGATGAAGATGATTTAATGAATGAACAATTCTTAACTAATCTCAATAAGGAAAAAATAAAATAACATAACTGTGTTCAAACTAATGATGAGGAAACTGTTATCAATTATATTGGTTCAAGTAACAATCCGCGCAAGATTAAGATAGGATCAACCCTCAACGATCAAGATCAATCGCAATTCGAAGATCTTATAAAAGGAGTTTATAAACGTCTTTGCGTGGTCTAACAATGACAAGATCGGTATTGATTTAAAAATTATACACGAGATCCATATATACCCTGAATGCAAACCTGTCAAGAAAAAGTTGAGAAAACATCGACCTCAATAGTCTCTCAAGGTTAAAGATGAAGTGGTCAAGCAAATAAACATAAGTTTTATCCATGTGGTGGTGTATCCAACTTGGCTCGACAACATAGTCCCCGTGCCTAAATTTGGAGGAAAAGTCAACATATGCATCGATTATTAATATTTGAATAAATATTCTCCAAAGGATGACTATTCTCTACACAACATCGATAAGATCATCGACAAAAATGCCAGTCATGCCCTCAAGCCATTTATCGTTGGATTCGTTCGGTATAATCAGATCAAGATGCATCTTAATCATTAAGAATACCACTTTCATTACCCCGTGGGGAACCTTTTGCCACATTTTCATGCCTTTTAGTCTCATTAATGTTGGGGCTACATACCAAAGAGCAGATACAATCACCCTGCATTGCCTCATCCATAAGGAAATCAAAGTCCATGTTGATAACATGATCATTAAATACAAAACTCGAGAAGGTCACATATCTTCGCCTTGAGAAAATTCTTTGAATCGTCTACTACACTACCAAATACACCTCAATTCGCAAAAATGAATCCTCGGTGTCACTAAGGGAAACTTCCTAGGCTTCATGGTTAGAAAAAATGGAATTAAAGTAGACCTTGCTAAACTCAAAGCGCTGCTCGAAATGGCACCACCTCAGACTAAGAATGAATTGTTCAATTTCTTGGGAAAGCTCAAGTACATCAACATACTCATCAACCAGATCACTTCCATCTATGATCTAATTTTCAATATCCTCCTAAAGGATTCAACCAAAGTATGGAATGAAACATGTTAAGAACACTTCGATAAGATCAAGAGGTAAATCACTCTGTAAAGGAAAATTTCCAGTTGATGTTTTGAGTCATATGTTATTATTTGAGTTTATTTGTCCTTCAATCCTATGATGCATGATTGAAGACCGTAGAGTCAAGTAAAGCGACTTCGTCATCATGTCATGTTTTCGTGTTGAGTTTCATCTTCAACATCCATGGGATCTCAAGAGGTATGAATGCCTATTTATGTTTGATCCCTGGATATATTGTTTTGGTCACAGTTTTTAAATTAAGGCATTTTTCAAAAAAATAATTTTGGAAGAAAATTTATTTTTGTTTAAAGTCATTCGAACGAGTTTTTCATTTCGTTAAAACAAGGTTTTGATTGGTTAAAACTAGGTCTATATTTTCATTCAAACGAGAAGTTTATGTTTATCAGAAAGATTTTGTTCAAAGCTCGTTTAAAGCCTATTCAAACAAGTTTGGCTATCTCATTCGAACATGTTTCAGTTTGGTTTGAACGAGAATTCCCATTTCATCCGAATGATGCTAGTGATTCCGTTCAAATGAGATTTCTTAAAAAGTGCATCACTTCATTTTTTGTATTTTCTATAAATACTGGGACTGGCAAGAGTTTTTATGTTTTAAGTCTTTCGAAATTAATTTTCCAAGAAAAATCCAAGAGCCTCTAAACCCTACTTTATATCTAATCATTTGAGATATAACTTTCATTATAATAAGCTAGTTTGAGATCTCATGTTTGAGTATCAAAGTTTGATAACTCTTTATATTTTATATTTTTGCTTCATTTTGGTGGATTTCAAGTGTGTTGCGGTTTGAGTGTCTTCTAGCTAAGATTGATGGATACCGAGATGGGTGAGGATCTTGCACTGTGGAATTAATGGGTGGATTCCTGCGTGGCGTTGTGAAGAAAGTCAAGGAGTGAAGAATTCACCAAGGTTTGAAGGAGTCGGGTGAAGTGGAGTAAGTCTATCTATCACTTTTATGTAATTCCTATTAAATAGTGAATTTGCATGGTTAGGTCATTCGAGGTTTTTCGCAATGTGGATTTTCCTCATACATTGGTGTGTTGTGATTTGTTGCCTTTATTTTATTCTTGATATACCCCTTAGATGTATATTTAAGGAAAGATAAAATTGGTTAAATGTTTTCACAATGCCTAATTGAAAGGTGCTCAATTAAATTAAATTAATTATTTATTTGTTTAACTTTAGTTGGGACATTAAAATTGGTGGTGTGTGGTAATCTGTTTAACCCTTGCATGGTAGAACTTTCAAATTGGTATCAAAGCAGGTATCTATAACTTATTTACATGAATATAGGAGGTTTTTATATAAAAGGTCAATTGATATCTAGTCCACCTTTATTTAACAGGTCGAATTATGCGTACTAGACAACACGTATGGAATTTGCACTTAAATTCCTCAACAAGCAAGTATAGGTATCCGTAGTAAAGGGGTGGTCTCCACCCATAACACAAGTAGGTGATCTTAGTGTCCCAAAATCCGTTATGAGTTAGAGTGAGGTTGGAAAAAAATTATGTAACTACAACTCTTGTGGTTTGGATGATTTGTTATGGGCGGTTACACCAGAGGCGCTCCGTCAAATTATGATGCGTGAAACGTCCAGATAGGCATGGGACATACTTCAGCTCACACATGAGGGAACTAATGCATTTAAAGTTTACAAACTTCAAAATTTCACCACACGGTTTGAAACCATCAAGTTGGATGAAGGCGGAACCTTTGATGAGTTCTATACGAGATTTTTTGATACTGTAAACTCATCTTTCAACTTGGAAGAGAAAATACCTAAAACCAAAGTTGTGAAGAACATATTAAGGTCCTTACTTGAAAGATTTAATCCCAAATTCACTATTTTGAACTCCTTGGGAGTTGTTGGTTCAATGAAACTCGAACAACTTGTGGGTGACCTTCAAACCTATTAGCTCAACATGTATCCACTCAATAAGAAAAAGAAAGATAAGGGCATTTCTTTAAAATACGTGAAGAAGGAAACACCCATTTCTGATGAAAAGTCTGGCATTGATTCTGATGATATGTCCATGTTATCAAAGAAATTCAGGAAATTTCTCTGTTTAAGAAACAAAAATCTAAATTTTAAGAAAAGAAATTTGAGAAGAATAAATTTAACAAGGCTAAAAAAATTACCTAGCAATCGTTGATCTTAAAAAGAATCGAAACAAACATTATAAAAGTGAGAATAAAAAAGATACTTTAGCAGTGATGGATACGGCCATAGGGAATTCAGGTATCCCACTAAGCTTAAGAGACAGGTCAAGAATAAACTTTCTTACATTGCTACTCTTAGCGATAGTGAATCAGAACATGAGTGTAACTCCCTCATTGAGCATAATTACACCTTGTTCAAGGCTAGTCATACGGGCTTAAATGAAATATCTTCTGTTGATGAAGATGATAATTTGTATGACGGTTTCAAGGTTTAGTCTATTTATTCTCACATGAGTGGTGAGGAAGTAGAAGAAGAAGAAGAGAGTGAGCTTCAAGTGGAATTTTGTGAGTTGTACACCGAGTCATTGAAGTTGAAAAAGGCCAACTTGCAATTAAAATCTAAGTTAAATTAACGTGACATGGGAAACAATGATGAGAAATTGATTCAGTATTTAAGGACACCTAAGAAGACTCTTAGGCAGAAGCTCAAGTACGTTGAGGAATAGAGATTTAGCCTTCGTGGTTTGTTTAAGAATTTGAAGAAGGAGTCCCTAATGTTTAAAAAGTCTAGGAGTTTTCTTGAGTCTAGAATTGAGGAGTTAGAAGAGAAATTAAAAGCCTCAAGTCACGCCAAATTTGATTTGGAATCTAGGTCAAAGAAATTGGATCAGATTTTAGGAACCGTCCAAATATAAAAATGACAAGTTTAGAATTGGCTGTGATGATCCTAATTCTTCCTCTACTAAAGCTAATACCAACATTTTGAAAGGGTAAACCATAGTGAAAAGAATTACAAAAAGTCATCCCAAGGCTAACATTCCTCGCTGTGTCTACACTTGCCGATGTTATAATAGGAAAGCACACCTTAAGAAGTTTTGTTATGATATTCAAAAATATCATAGGAAGTCTAAGTTTAGTGTCACCAAGATTCCCCAAACCCAAGATCATCATGTTGCACCTATATGGGTTAGGAAATCAAATTTAGAGGAGTTAAATGTTATACTTGTTGTTTCTCGCATGCTTGTACATGATTATTCCCATGCTATATCTAATGGTTGATTGTGTTTGTATGTTTTCATACACTAGATTTTTGCTTCATGTTATATTTTATTGCTAGTTGTATGATGTTTGCATCTTTTGTATGTTAATTTTTCATTTATTAGATATATATGAGAAAAATACAAAAAGAATTTGTTTATCTTTTTAGTCATTTTTTGAAAAACTAAAAATATTTTTGGTTTGTTTTTGTAGTTTGGTTTTACACATTTTGTGTGGAATATCGGTGTGACTGAATCCCATTTGTTCCATGTTTTCCATCCTTGCACATGGTTTATAATGCTTTTTATTATTTCTTAATAATGCTTGCATGGAGTTGTTCGAACTTAATTTGCTTAATGGATTCACTTTGTATATGCCTCTGCACACACTTGCACGAGCTCTTTTGGATTACAACCACTTATGTTCATGATCTAAGTGATGCGTTCTCCTATCAATCTTGTCATATACATATCTATTTGATTTGTGAATTTGTGCGTGTAAGAACCATTGCCCGAGAGTTTGTTTTTAGTTTGAAAAATAAATTATGAGTGAGCAATGGGAAAGGTTTATGAAGGGAGTAAATCACCTTTGCATGAAAGCCCTTCATTGGCAAGAGACAAAAAGAAAAGAGGGGCAAAAGAAAAGAACATATTGCTAAGGACAATGTTAGAATTGATATAAAAATGGGATATCTTCAAAAGAAAAGAGTGAAAAAATGAATATGTTTATTTTGAGGGTGTTATAAGTTGAAGATTAATGGGTTTACACAATGAGTCCTAGTTAGTCTAATTGTTTAACACTATTTATTTGAAAATCATAAGGATTTCTAGTCTAATGTACATTTTATGTATTTGTCCATTATGAGTTCATTATTTATCATTTGAGGCTAAATTGAAGTTTGATAAATTAATGTGGCCAAATATAACTCCTTGGACTATCTTGAGTCATTGGGTCATATTTTTTTTTTTTTAGTTCACGCCCCTTCACTTCGTACCACTTTTTGTTTAGACACATTAATATCATACGAGTGTGGAAAGATTATGTGTTTTGTGTCTTTTATGGTGTTTATACCTATATATTTTTGTGCATTATTGTTATATGTACGGTTATATATATATGGTATGATTATTTTGAGTCTTTGCGTTGAAATTCAATCCATGTTTGCATTATGCTTTATATTTGTATCCAATTGGCATGTCAAAACAATCATATTGGTATCTTTTATTAAATTTTTACATTGGTATCATTTGTTTCATATTTTGGATTATTTGTGCTTGTGTTGCTGAGTTGGTTTGTCATTGTTGTTTCACTTCACATCATATGATATTTATTTTTTCCTTTATGTCCACTCATGATATATTTAGGGAAGAAGTTTTCTTATGTTGTGCACTTTACCTTTGTTTATTCCCAAACAAAAAGTGGGAGAAATATTTCCTCAAGAAGGGAAGTCTAACCTAAGGGCGATGCATACTATAAAGGGGAGATGTTTAACAAGGGGGGAGTTGTTTTTCATATACAGGTTATATTTGTTATATTCTCTTTTCTTCAAGGTGTGTTAAGTGTGAAGGTTTATAAATGATGCACCAAAATTTTCAAATAAAATCTACTCAAGTTTGTGTCTCTCATGTGTTTGTACTTTTTCCTTTTAGGGTTGGTATTGAGTGTTAGGAGATCTTAACTTCTTATGTCTATTATATTATCTTTGCATTTTAAAGGTGTTTTAAGTGCAGGTTTAGAAACGATGCACCAAAATTTGCAAGAGCAAAGCTACTCAAGTTTATATGTGTCAAGTGATTGTACTTGTTCCTTTTGGGACTGGGATTTAGTCATAGGAGATCTTGATGACCCATAAGTTTTTTGTTTTTGGTTTTGTCTTGGAATAGCCAAATGGGGAGATTTGTAAGGGCAAATTTCCAGTTGGGTAATTTGCACGCATTTTGTCCTTATTTTTGTTTAGAAAAAAGTGTTTTGAGTCATAGCTTAATATTTAACTCTGTTTGTTCTTCAAGACTATGATCCATGATTGAAGACTGTAGTGTCCAAGTAAAGCGACTTCATCATTGTGTCGTATTTTCGTGTTGAGTTTCATCCTTAATGTCTATAGGATCTCAAGAGGTATGAATGCATATTTATATTCGATCCATGGATCCATTATTTGGGTGTTAGTATTTAAAGTGGCGAATTTAAAAAAAATAAATAATAAGATGTATATTTGTTTAAAGTCATTCGATCGAGATTTTCAGTTCGTTCAAACGAATTATCGAACTAGGTTTTGATTGGATCAAACGAGAAGTTTTCTTATCAGAAAAATTTCATTCAAAGCTTGCTCGAAGTCTGTTTAAATGAGTTTGGTTATTGCATTCAAACGGATTTCAGTTTGGTTTGAACGAGAATACCCACTTCGTTTAAACAATTATAATGATTTCGTTCGAACGAGATTTCTAAAAAAGTGTGTCACGTTGTTTTTTGTATTTTCTATAAATACTAGGGTTGACATAAGTTTTTATGTTTTAAGGCTTTCAAAATTAGTTTTCCAAGAAGAATCCAAAAATCTCCAAACCCTAGTTTACACCCAATCATTTGAGATCCAAGTTTCATTCTAATATGATAGTTCAAGATCTCATGCTTGAGTACAAAATTTGGATAGATCTTCATAATTGCTAAGTTTTGCTTTATACGGTGGATTTCGTGTGTGTTGCTGTTTGACAGTTTGCTAGCCAAGATCGATGGATACTGAGACGTGTGAGGAGCATGTATTGCGGAATTCATGGGCGGATTCTTACATATCTCTATGAAGAATTTCAAGGCGTGAAGACTGCACCAAGTTTTTAAGGAGTTGAGAAAATTGGAGTAAGTGTGTGTGTTACTTTTACGTAATTCTTATATAGTGGATTTGCATAGTTGGGTCATCCGATATTTTTTCGATTGTGGGTTTTCCTTGTACATCGACATGTTGTGGTTTCTTGCCTTTATTTTATGCTTTCTATATGAGTTAGATGTATGTTTACGGCAAGAAAAAATTGGTTAACTAGTTGTCATAATGCATGCTTAAAAGGTGCTCAATTAAAATTGGATTAATTATTTATTGGTTTAATTTTAATTGGGAAATTAAAATTAGTGGCATGTGGTAATCTGTTTAACCCTTGCATAGTAGCACTTTCATAGTCAACCACCGATGATTATGCCACTACAACCTGACCTACCTCTCCTCCTATACCTAACTGTCACTAATACTGTTATTAAGGTTGTGTTATCCCAATATATCGAAGAGTCGCGTAAAGAAAGTGTCGTATACTACATCAATAAGAAGCTAGCCGTATATGATGTGTTATCACTATTAGAAAATGCATGTGTCGCCTTAGTTTGGGTCACTCAAAAACTCATACTGGTGTCCAGAAGGAATCCTATGAATTAATGGAGAAACCTGTTCTATCAAGTCGCATGACCCGATGGTTGATTCTACTAGCCGAATTTGACATTGTCCATGTCATGAAAAAATCCATCAAAGGAAGAGTCATTTTTTATTACTTAGAAGTTCACCTCATGGAAAAAGCTAATATGTGGATCTAAAAGTTTTCAGATGAAAAAATTATCCACACTTGTTATTGGGATATTTTTTATCGCACCCGGTGATTTGAATACTCCGATCGCCATCAAACTCAACTACCCTTATACCAATAACGTGACAGAATACGAGGCGTGTACTATGGACCTCAAAGTTTCTCTAGAAAAGGGAATCCAATACCATGACCTCTACGTAGATTCAACTCTCGTCATAGCATAGGTTCTCTGGAAATGGAAAATCAAAGACGAAAAGCTTTTACCCTTTTATGCTCATCTTGAAAAGCTTGCCTCGGAATTCAAATATGTCACCTTCCATTAGCTCTCCCATTCCAGAAATGGCTTTATTGATGCATTGGCATCTCTGGCCTTTATAGTTTACATGATTGAGGGAATAACTATTACCCTCGTACATGTACAGAAATAATCGAAGCTAACTCAATGCTACCACGTAGAGCTCACTATTGAAGAGCATTTAAACAAAGTCAAATTGTGTTATTATGACATTTGGTGCCTCCTCAAGTATGGTCAATACCCTCAAGGGGATGAAAATAAAGATCACATTACTCTTTGGAAACTTGCGGCCGAATATATCATTGGGTCATTTTAACTTAACAACTAATTTTAATCCATAATTTGACTTAACCCCTTATTTTAATAATACTTTGACTTATCCGCCAACATAGGATTTTAAGACTAATTTTATATCATAAACAGGGGGAAAAGTCAAATAAATCCTTAGACTTAACCCCTTATTTTCAAAATTTTGAGATAACCCCCTCATGCAGGGGGTATATCAAATAGACTAGCAAAGTGGGGTTTAAGTCAAATAATATATTGAAAAGTGGGGGTTAAATAAAAAAATTACCATATCATTTGTGATAAAGATATATTCCAGAGGAATTTCGATGGTTCCAAGTCGGGTGTAAGTCCAAGTTGTATGATTGATCATTAGATTTTAGTTTGGCATTTTTTGTTACACCCCACTTCACCATTCGATGCATTCTCAATACTTCAAGGGAAGACAAGTTAGTGACCAACCGCAACAATCAAAGATCGATCGTCACTACATTTATCACAGAAGGTATATGAGGTTGATTTTGTGTAAACATTTTATTCAGGGGTATTTTTTTAAAAAAATATTTTTATAAAAATGTTTCAAGGATTTTTTTAAAAGTTTTTCAAAGAAAAATATTTTTTATTGTTAAGTTGTTCGAACGATTTTATGGTCTTTGTTCTAACGAGTTATAGTCATTCATTTAAACGAATATGGAATGAGGTTTCTTTATTAGCAGAACAAATATCGTTTGAAGCTTGTTAGAAGTTGGTTTGAATGAGATGAGTTGTTCATTCAAATGAGTTTTTAGTTGGTTTGAATGAGACGTGTATTATCATTTTAACGAGCTCATGTTTTCTTTTGAACAAGCCCTCGAAATTTGCGTCGCCTAAAAAATCATGTTTTTTATATAAAGGGTGTAACAACGACCATTTTACACGTAACGGCTGGCCACACACAAGATGGGGCTTGTCTAACAATCTACACCCTTTTCAGCATCAAACCATAATATGACCTTTTAATTCAAAAACATATGCGCACAATAAAACCATATGAAGTAAAAACTCACAATAAATAAATCCCAACTCCCATTAGTCATAAAACATCCACTCAAATGTAACTGGAAAATAAATGACTGAGATAATAAATCTGAGGCTTATGCCCATATAATCTCTGTAAGGACATTGCCCGTCACAATTAATTATGTTGTATACCGCTACAAGTCGTCGAAGGATTGAGGAAGCTAACATCTACAAAAGACGATCTGAATATCAAGAAGACTTCAGCATTTAAGCCCAACAAAATGATTTTGGAAAAATTATGTTTAAGTTCCATTTACATTTCACATTAAAAGTGTTGGGATATTTTATGAATTTTTTATAAATGGTTTTTATAAAAACATTTTCTTATAAAAGATTTTTTTATATAAAAGTTTTATGATCCCATAACAGGCTTTGCCTTTTGAGGTTTCCAACTATTTTCAAAGTCTGAAGACTTTTGGGATCAGTGCCACTGTCGTTCAAGCGATACCATTTCTCGTTCGAACGAGATGTTTTCTCGCTCAATAGGACTTTTGATTTGACAACTCACCGCCATAAATTCTGCTATATATTGAGTGTCAGACTATTGGTTTTAGGCATGGAAAAACACTATTTTTAACATAATACGTTTTTGAGTGTTTATTTTCTTCTCCAACCATTTAAGGGTTCAAAGCTTTTGTTTTACAATTCACAAATCCCAATTACTTTTGTGTGAGTGATTTTGTGGAACCCGAGGCATATTTGCTAGGAGTTTACGCTACTACACTTGGTGCCTTAGAAGGTACTTGGCTGATCGACTGCGTGTCATAGGGAGGGCTACGGTGTTCCTGGACTGATGAGTACAAACAGACACCTGCGGGTATTTCGTATGTCAATTGTATTTTCATTATAATCCGTGTAAACCGTATTTTACAAATTATAGTTGAAATAAAAAGGTTTTTACCCGAAAGGTTTTTTTTCCTGAAATTTTTGTTTGTCAGCTTAATCATCGCATGGTTTAATTTATTGATTTGATTTGACACGTAGATACTTGTTTAGGGGATGAATAAAATTAAAGTTTGATTTGAGAAAATTTAGACATCCAACTAAATAAGTCTAATTTGGAAATTTGCGAATCCATTTGAATCAGTATCGCACATGGCATTTTACAAATTGGTATCAGAGCAGGTTGAGCTAATTTATCGCGTATTCCTATTTTCCGCTTAAATTGTGTGATTTTGATTTAAAAAAAAAATATATATTTTGTGAAAAATCGCAAATTTTTCGATGGATCACTTATATAATCGAATGGATATTTTTGGCGGGTCCTATTATGCTTATTGGAAAGCCTGTATGAAATCGCATTTAAAAGCCATTGATGAATGTGTTTGGTATGTTTGTGAAAGAGGGTGGACTCCTCCCACTGTCACTGCTAATAATATCACCTCTTTGAAAACTATGTCAAATTGGATTGAAGATGGTTTTAAAATGTCTAATTTTAATTCCCGTAGTTTGAGTGCTATTTCTAGAGCCGTCACCCCCGATGAGTTCCGTTGAATTATGACGTGCACCATGTCTAAAAAGGCATGGGATGTCCTCCAATTGACACTTGAGGGTACAAACACGGTTAAATAATCAAAGCTACAAAATTTGGCCACCCAGTTTAAGACTATCACCATGTCTGAGTCCAAATGTTTTGATGTGTTTTATGCACGTTTTTCGGACATTGTTAACTCAAGTTTTAATTTAGGTGATCCAATTGACCATGCGCGTGTGTTAAAAAGATTTTGAGATCTCTCCCAAAACGTTTTATACCTAAAGTCACTGTTTTAAATTCATTGGAAAAGTTAAATTCACTTAAGTTAGAAGAGCTCATAGGACACCTACAAACTTATGAGATTGACAGGTTTCCCCAAACCATTAAGGCTAAGGATAGAGGTCTTTCTTTAAATACTCAAGTTAGGAAGAAAAATAGAGAGAGAGTTTATGACTCTGATTCTGAGGGAGAGTTTAGTATTGATGATGTGGCCTTGTTTGTGAATTTTTTTAAAAAGTTTCTGAAAACGAACAAAAATAATTTTTCCAATAAAAATTCTTTTGAGAAAAATTAAAAGAAAGAAAAGGCCAAAGAAGGTCTGAAAAAGAGAGAGAGAGAGAGAGGGTGATAAAGAAGAAGAGAGTGAGGAAGAATTAGATGATATGACTCATTTTAAGTGTAAACGCAAAGGACATAGAGCATTTGAGTGTCCTGCTAGGCTAAGGAGAAAAGGGAAGAATGTATCCATGCCTGCCACCCTTAGTGATAGTGAGGAAGATGTGAGTGATACCGGGGATGAAAAATCACAAGGGAAGTTTATATCCTTTTCAAGTCGTGTGAGCACACCTACTTTTTCCCACGATGATAGTGTTCACGAGAGTGACGATGATGAGTTGAGTGTTTTTAGTGGGGGTGAGAGCGAGTTTGAGAGTGGAGATGAAAATGAGCTCCAAAAAGCTTTTAGAGATTTGTACACCGAGACCTTGAAAATAAAGAAGTATAATAGGGATTTAGGTCATCGGGTATTAGATTTGGAGAGAGAGAAAAAAGGTTTAAGGAGGGAAAAGTGTGACTTGACCGACATGTTGTGTAGTCTGATGACACGTGTATCCCAACTCGAGAGTGATCTCAAACGTACCCAGGAGGTCAAAGTCCCTTTAGAGAATGCATCTAAGAAGGTTAAAAGGATGGTTCTCAATCCCATTTTGGGTAGTAGTGAGATTATAGGAATAAGTCATGACAGTGCATCCACTTCTTTTGTTGCACCCGAGATGATTTCTACTTTAGTAAGAGATTCACATGGCTCTCGACCCGACCCACCTAAGCATCCCATACCTATTAGGAGAGCTTGTAGGATACATTTTGAGAGAGGTGTTCCTAGGCCTGTTTATGTTTTCTCCCATTTTAAAAAGAGAGGATGTTTTTTTAAGTTGGGTAATGTGTCACGTTTTGCTTCTACACATGTTCGCACACATGCACCCACTCATGATACTTTTCTTGCATATAATTATAGAGAGTTTGCATATATTCATGAGCAAGCAACATTTTTGGTCAAGGACTCACAAGATTTAATGAATGTTTTTCATAGGATGTCGCCATCTTTGGAAAACTCCCCTGAACCTAATGGATGAGGTTTAGACTGTTTGATAGCATATGATGATTTACATGATGACAGTTTTTGCCTATTTCTAGTATGTATCATTTTGTAGTTTACATTATTTTCTTATTTTTGCTACTGTTTTAGCACTGTTTTGGATCTATTTGCCCATTCCAGGAACTGTTTTCACAAAATTCTGTCACTGGTCAAATCTGCATAAATTTTTGGGCAAAACTGTGAAAATGTTATCTCGTTCGAGCGAGATCAGTTCTTGTTCAAGTGAGATCACATGTCATACGAAGCTGTCATTCTAACGACATGCACTTTCGTTCGAGCGACATTGTGTTTTGTTTGAATGACTTGTTTGTTTTCTGGATTGATCTATTTCAGTGCTCTGGTTCATATTATTAGATTATCTGGTACTGTTGGGTTGTTTCTGAACAGTGTTCGAAAAATACATAAAGATTTTCATTTGTTTTGATAAATTTTTTAAAAATTCAAAAAGAGTTTTATATTTTGTTTACACCGTATATGAATGGAAACTTAGGATGACCTAGTCACAATCTCATTCCATTTATCCATGTGTCTATTTGATAGTGTTTTGAGATAATATGTTGTGTCATTCATGTGCTTTACAAAGTTTGGAGTCTTTGAGATAATATATAGTGTGGCTACCTACATGTTTGACTCATTTGTTATTTATTGCATACATGCATGAATTTTTTTGACTTTTATGCTTGTCTATCACATGTTGGTTGAGTGTTTCCATCTCAATTACGTTTATACAATGAACTAAATGCGATAAAACTTGACAAAAAGTGGTGCATGATATAAACCATTTGTGAGTTTGTGTGATTTATTTTGAAAAAATGGAAAAGGGCTACTAAAGCTATTTAATTTTTCCTTTGCGATAAAGCCACCGTTTAAATGGACCTAAAAAAGTGAGGAATTAAAAATTATCCGGGGTCTAATGAGGTTTAAAAGAGCCCAAAAAAATTGAAAGGCGGTAAAAAGAAAATTATGCCAAAATGGGCCCATAGGTTTAAGTTTCATCACCTCGTAATAAAAATAAAAAGCATTATCTTTTAATGAGGGAGTTTGGATGGAATTTAAAACGATTTGCATGTCCTTGAAAGTCATGAAAAAGAATTACATAGTTTTGGTGTGGAAATCATTTATACTTTGATTTGTTTATATGATTAAGACGTTGTCATCTAAATTCAATATTTTACACCTAAGGACTATTTTGATGTTCATTAATTAGGAGTATACTTATGCATCTTGCACACATGTCATGATTGAGTTAATTTTTCTATCGAATTTGTTCACACCCATTCATTCCGTTTTCACGATTTGGTTATCTTAGTATAAATTCATGGTGTGTGATTTTTTTGTAATATCATTTTTGTTTTGTTTTTTGTATGAAAAATCTGAAAAATCAAAAATAGTTTGTTTGCCTTGGTTTACCGTGATACCCCGATTTGATTTATTTGGTTTGTTATTTTCCTTGTCTATTTCAGACAAATAAAAAGGGGGAGAACGAATTATGACTTCATGGGGGAGTTTAAGTATGGGGGAGAAATTGATTATGTTTTCATGTTTATGATTATATCATTTCAAACTCGGTACGTCACGAGGTATTTGCTTTGTCTCATGTGTGTAGTTACAATTGAACATTTTCGGATTGCACACCCTGATGATAAAATCTTGATGTTTTGAAAAGTTGATTATTGAAGAAAAGTTTTAAGACTTGTCATTTTATCTTTAAGCTTTTGTTTTTGGGAGGTTAGGTTTGTATAGGTCATTTTAAGTTGATAATTCAGATGTTTTTATTTTGTACCGGCATAGACATAGGGGGAGATTTGTAAGGACATTGTCTATCACAATTAATTATGTCGTATACCGCTACAAGTCGTCGAAGGATTGAGGAAGCTAACATTTACAAAAGACAATCTGAATATCAAGAAGACTTCAACATTCATGCCCAACAAGATGATTCTGGTAAAATTATGTTTAAGTTCCATTTACGTTTCACATTAAAAGTGTTGGGATTTTTTATGAATTTTTTATAAATGGTTTTTATAAAAATATTTTCCTATAAAAGATTTTCTGATCTCGTAATAGGTTTTACCTTTTGAGGTTTCCAACTATTTTCAAAGTCTGAAGACTTTTTGGGATCAGTGCCACTGTCGTTTAAGCGACATTGTATCTCGTTCGAATGAGATGTTGTCTCGCTCAAACGACATCGTATGTCGTTCGAACGATAGGAATTTTGGTTTGACACGTCACCTCCATAAATTCTGCTATATATTGAGTGTCAGACTATTGGTTTTAGGCATGGAGAAACACTATTTTTAACAGAATACGTTTTTGAGTGTTTGTTTTCTTCTCCAACCATTTAAGGGTTGAAAGCTTTTGTTTTACAATTCACAAATCCCAATTACTTTTGTGTGAGTTATTTTGTGGAACCCAAGACATATTTGCTGGGAGTTTATGCTACTACACTAGGTGCCTTGGAAGGTACTGGGCTGACAATAGGTGACACTTGCAGGAGGTATTGGGTTGATAGACTACATGTCATAGGGAGGGCTGGACTGATGACTACGAACAGACACCTGCGGGTATTTCGTATGTCAATTGTATTTTCATTATAATCAGTGTAAACCGTCTTTTACGAATTATAACTGAAATAAAAAGGGTTTTACCCGAAAGGTTTTTTTTCCTGAAATTTGTGTTTGCCAGCTTAATCATCGCATGGTTTAATTTATTGATTTGATTTGACACGTAGATGCTTGTTTAGGGACTACATAAAATTGAAGTTTGATTTGAGCAAATTTAGACATCCAATTAAATAAGTCTGATTTGGAAATTTGTGAATCCATTTGAATCAGTATCACGCACGACATTTTACAATCTCTAAAATAATAACACGACTGAAAAAAGATTAACAACCTATACTAGAATTAATCGAACTGGATTCGCTAATGATCAAGCGTAACGGCAAGTGTGATCTCCTGCCAGCCCTACTGTCCCTGCCTAGGCAAACCTGAGGGTAAAAATATTTTATAATTTGAGTCAACGCCCTAAAGTTACAAGAATTAACTTACAAAACCAATATATAATTATGCAATTAATTCACATTACATACAGACCATCGTCACTCGCATGTAGTAAGTATCTCACCCCTCATCTAAGTGTAATATTATACGCATTCCCACCCAATGTCCTAAATATGAAGTCCGGTATCTACACTAACATGATAATATCAAAGGCATATAGAAAAACTAATAAACGGGAGCTAAGAATCTACACTTATGATTTTAGGCCCAAGAATAACCCCACTATACTACCCTCAAGAAATATCATATCATCATATTATGTATCCTAAGTAGCATTGTGTTCATTAATAGTTGTCAACATCATTAGACTACATTAATTTATTCTCAGTTAATTTATATAAATATATATGTCCTTACATATCTACGACACACAGAGGCATATACCTTCGGTGTCCAGTTCGTGATTTATTGATACGTCTAGAGGAGTCCTTCCCAAACAGATGTAAGCAAAACACACATAAGCGGGGAAGTCCCTACGCAGTACACCATTGCAAGGTCCATACCCCAACGATGACAATGAATTCGGCTATCCCACTTACCTCATCGCAAGCACTGCCTCCACCTTAGGACCTAAGATAACGACCGATAAAATGCCTAGCCCACCTTTGTCGACGTGTGCTACAGTCCCAAAGATGTACGCAACCCCAACCAATAGGTCGTCTACGAACATGGGTATGTTCACACAAATAATAATACATATATGTACAACACAATATGTATAGATAACTATTCTTATAATTACCCCCAATTAGGTTTCATCAATCTCTAGATAATACCCTTGTATTAAGAATTAACACTAGTTAATTATTAAATTCCCCAAACATGAATAGCTACATAAACTATTATTAATTAAATATCCACTCGCTTAGATGACCTCCCACATACTCGCTTAAGTTCATAAAAATCCCCTGAATGTTTCCACGGTCCAACCTTCACCCAAGTCCAAGATCTTAATTAATTCGCATATAGGGGCGAATTGAATCTCTCTAGGCCGAATCAATTCACCTTAAATGCCGAACATATTTGATTTCTGGCAGAAGCCCAAAATGGCTATGTTTTCCTATAAGAGTTTCATCCTTAAAACCCCAATTTCATTTATAATTTCTTATCCACTTCCATTTGAAGAACTATAATCCCAATATGGTTAAGAAAACACAATTATATAATTATCTACCCAATCTATGTATGATCACTACCCATAATTTCAAGAATTCGGATATAAACACTACAGATTATCTTCAAGATCATATTGTTTATCTCAAAATTTCCAAATTAAAGGAATCAATACATTTTCTAAAATCATTTCAAAATGACAATCATATCACATGGATTCTAATAATCAATCTCCCAATGAGACGACAATAATTTCGGGTTTGTCACCATAGTGTTTAATTCTCAAAACCCAATTATTTCCAGATTTGTTCTAAACAGTCCTATGTTTCATTCCAATTGTTTTCAATCATCAAATCAACTTCTAAACCGGAATTATTATGAGAAGGTATGAATATGAATTAGAAAACAAATTACAATTAGTTTAGGAAGAAAATTCTTGCCTTAAACCGATTATCTGAGCCTCCTTTCTTGAATTCTTGTTCTTCCTATCCTCTCTAGCATTGGTAAATTCCTCCAGAGGGTGTGGGGAAGCTAAGGTAACTTTAATATGGATGGAATGAGTGTTTAGGTTAGGTTATTAAACTTATTTAACTCTTAATCACTTATTCCCTTTAAACCCCCAATTTTGGGCCCCCAAACAAGCCCGAAATACAACCCGAATTAGTCAAATATCTCCCCTAAGGGTATACCTATCTCCTGGGCCCAACTTAAGATGTTTAAAATGCCTAAACGAGTTCCCAATTCACTCCGGAATGCACCCAAATAATGTCTACCCCAAATTACACATTTTATTATGTTTAATCATGACATAATATTAATTCACGTAACATGCAATTTAATTATTCACGAATATACACATTTGGCGTAAATGAATCACATATTTATGCATATCACACTCAAGCAATTTATTCATGAAATTTATTTAATTGAAATTTTACCAAATTAATTATTATAAAAACACGGGGTGTCACAAAGGGGTCATGACATCAGCATTTGGTAGGACTTTTGGCAAAAATCAGTTTCCCATACAATTTCAAAAGGTCTCCAAACCCTAGTTTTATCCAAATAATTTGGTTTTCCAAATCAATCCCCTTAAATATTTTGTGAAACACTTTATCAAACCTAGAAGAACCCAAACCATGTTCATATCCCTATGGAGCTGATTCTCCATTGATGAAGATAGGAAAAAAGTTTTCTGAGGCTGATCAAGGGACACCGAGGCAAGTGAAGCTTATTGTGGAGCGTTGATGGATCTGTATCTCTTTCTGTAAATGAAAAATAAGGAAGACATAACTTCAATACTTAATAGAGTCTAAGTCTGTAAGTCTTTCCGTGTCATTTTTTAATACCTAGTTGTAACAGTGCTGAAAAATGTTTTTACCATAAAAGGGTTTTTCCTCATATCCTATGTTGTGATTTGTTTTGATTCAATTTAGATTAATATATCTTGAATGTTTAGTTTCACCTAATTAATCAAGATAAAATTTAGATTAAATCGAATTTAGCTTATGTGTCACCTAATCTACGAACTCTACATTTGACCATATAACCGAACCACTCTATGAAGAATTTTTAGTAGGGAATACGAAACTCATATGAACGGCCATATGCTTGTCAAGAAGATCATTCAACAAGGGTAATATTGGACTAACATCGTATAGGACTGCACAACATACGTAAAAAAGGATCACAATAGTCAATAATTTGTCAATCTTCAATAATTGCCTCCCCGCGAGTTATACAAGATGACCTTTCCATGACCCTTCTCAAATTGGGGCATCAATGTAATTGGGAAATTCACTCCCAAAGAATCTAGTGGAAATGCATTTATCTTGGTCTCTATCGATTACTTCACCAAATGGGTTGAAGTCGAGTCATACTTCATGCTTAATGCTAAGAAAGTGGCCAAGTTCATCTGAAAGAATATTATCTACTTCTACTGGGTCCCTCATGAGATCGTATAAGATAATGTTCTCTATTTTGAAGCTGAAGTCTGAAAAGTAGTAGAGGAATATGGAATTAAGATCACAAGTCCTCTCCATATAGACCACAAACCAATGGAGTAGTTGAAGCTGCAAATAAGATTCTTAATTCCATCATCAGCAAGATGACTGAAAGTTGTAGGGATTGGGCTAACAGAATCCCTTGCGCAATTTAGGGCTATCGCATGTCTATCAGAATGACTACTAGGGTTACCCCATATTCCTTAGTCTACAGAATAGAATCACTCTTGCCTTTTGAACTTGAGTAACATTCCCTACGAGTTATGCTTGAAAGATAAGTGGAAGAATATAATTGGCACCAAAGCCGCTATGACGGGTTAGCACTCATGGATGAAAAAAGACTAAAGAATTTATATCATATATATAAAGGTATCATCGCTTCATTGCATGATCATTAAATAAGAAAATCAAAGATCACGGTGTGTGAGAAAGCGACGTCGCTCTCAAAGAAATCATATAGATCATCTGGAACCCTAGAGGAAAATTCAAACCTAACTGAAGCGAAGCAAACCTTGTAAATAAAATCTTGTCAAGAGGTGCATCTATGCTAACCGATATTGACAAAGAAGAAATGGTACGCCCAATCAACCTCAGTTGCCTCAAAAAGTTCTATCCTTGATCCGACTCTCGTCGCGCTAAATAATTCTCGCCTTTTCTATTCTAGAAAAAAGGGGAAAAATATCTTATTATCTCCTTCTATTAAAAGTACATAAGACCTGATCCTTTCAAAATATTTTCAAAACACTATAAACTCTTCTATCTCGACAGAGGTACGTAGGCAACCCATAGAGTGACTTTGGGTGAGGTCTTTTCTTTTTCACAAAATGCTCTTGTTTCTCCCATAAAGAGACACGAGTTTCTCTCATTATTTAAATTGAACAAAAGTATTATGTAGTCCTTAACGATTGGTATCGACAATTCAAACATAAATGACTCTTACACAAAGGCATAATAAGATACATGAAAAATTAAAATTTATTTCATGAAATGACATTTTATTCAAATCTAGGAAGTAAATATTTTTAAGACATTTCCTTTCCATTACAAATAACTAAACCCAAAGACTCATATACACCAACTCTTACACTAACATACCAAAACCCATATCAAACCTACACCAGAACTATAACCCAATCATTCATTACATCCTAAAACGTACAACAACATATTAAGACCAATACCAAAACTTAAGCTTCATAAAAATCACCATAAATTTCTAAAAGTAACTTTACCATTAACATTTCCATCATCATTACCTTTCGAAGGTCCTCGGTAATCCCCATTATATATTTGTACCTTCATGCGCTCGACATGAAGGTACATCCTAAAAATCTTAATCGGGACCACCACACCCCCTACCACTACCTCAACTGCAATGAGCCAAATCTGGCAAGATTCCTCTGTGCCTACCAAATCCCTCCACATCTACTTCAAGTAATCTGTTGAAAATATCGATGCCTACCTTAAAGAAAGGGTTGAACGTTGAGTAGGCCAATGGAAGGCATCCTCAACAAATTGGTCAGGTCTTCTATAGGGAATAAATTACTTTTATGAGGAGGGATAATTTTCTCCTAGCCCACCTAGCACAAACGACTCTAACAAAGATAAAAGGAAGACCAATGGAGGCCCACAAGAGGGATGTATTGGTAGTCATCCAATTATAGCATGAGTGTCAATTCATCCCACCACGAAACAAACCAATGGAGGTAACTGTCTCCATTTTCTATCAACCATTCGGACCAGTCATTCACAAAAGCACCGAAGTCAATACAAGGTCTAAAAAAACATTATGTGTACTAGGTGAAGGAAGTGGAGGGGAAATATCCAATCGAAACCTCTCTACCAACCACATATATAACATTACAGGGCTTCCTCGTGTGATAACCCGCAATCCGAGATAAGGGGTGGCCAGCCCGATACTCAAACGTAACAGGAATCATGGATGGATATCATCCTCAGCATCACAAATATAAACTGAGTATACGGGAAAACCACCCAATAAATCATAAAACGGGTTGCCAAAAAGTGTAAAATTCTAAAAATGCGGTTATGAAAATTTAAACTAAGCAACCCAATCTGACAAGCAAGTGGAGTTCCAAAAGATAATATAATACAACTAAGACGAATGTACACAAATGGACCGAATAAGCTGTCGGTCCACAGCTACATAAGACAACGTACAACAATATAAAATATCTTACATAGTACAATCATTAATCAAATACAAATGTTTGGGCCACACGCCCGAGGGACAAGACCCGATCATATCTAGAATAACAAGAATGAAAGCGTCTAATACAACATCCTGTAATAACCCGCAAAATCTTACAGCTCGTCGAAAGTGCAGGGAACTTGGGAAAGTCAAGTCGGGCGTCCTTGTGGTGGAGCACCTGAGCGGATACAATAATATATATACAACAAGGAAGTAAACCGGTCAGGGCCGGGTTCTATATGATTTCTAGAAGAATAAAAAGCATGATAGGTATGAATAGTTACCCATGAATGATGAGGATGATAATATGACATGCTATCTACAATTACAAGCAAGAATTGAAGGTAAAGCACTTTAATTTAAAACCCTTCCTTATTAATACAATTTCCATTTCCTTCAGACATTCCTTATTAGGAATAAAACCATATATTCGGTTAAGTCAAGAAGTTATAATTTCTATTCATTTATTAAAACTTCCCATTTTATCTTTCCATTCCTTATTAGGAATATCATTTACATCAAGTGCTCTTTATGACACATATATTGTTCCCGTGCTCTTCCAGGCACATATTTATGCTCTATATGGCATTTCATACGCTCTTTGTGGCGTTTATCAACCATCAAGTCCAACTTGATGAAAATATAGTTATATTCATATACATATAACGATATCTAAGACCGCCCGTCCGGGTTTCCCCACTGTGCGCGCCCCTAAATGACCATCATCTTCCAGGGCCTAACATAAGACAACCTGGGCACCTATCGCAATACGTCGGGAAGCGGCCATGAGCCTGTGGGGTAGTCAAGACCACACCCGGAATCTCCTACCCATCGCAGAAAATAACAATAAGCACTCCCATGGCCTAGGACTATATCCACCCTGCATTCATTAGCCAGGGGGCTTCACCTCACGAGCGAACTTCCCTTATGATGTCATTTAGAGAGGTGTGTAACAGTAAATTAGCATTTACATTTATCATTATATTATTACCAAAAATCCATTTCCATTAATCATGTGATTGGTTCTTCATTATTAAACCTAACATCATTAAACAACGGGGTTCATTCTAAATTGAACCTATTATCTTTAACACCTATGGGTTCATTTTATGCGAACCTAATTCCCATCGAATATTATCATTTATATTTCCTCAAATTACAATTCCAGGCTAGGTCTCCACATGATCATTATGATCCTAGAAATTCCCCAAATTCATATAAATTTTGATAAGCCCCTAAATCTCCAAGTTTGGGCATTTAACTTCCAAACTTCTAAAAGTTTGAATAAAAGAAGTAATGCCTTAACATTACTTTAAACCTCCCCGAAGTAAACCCCGGATGAACCCATTTCTAGTCCAGGGTAACGACCAAATTCCATAACTACTCTAGAACTCTAAGTTTACTTCTTTAAAGAAGCTTCCTAGGTCCTAATCCTAAAGAATAAGGATGGAAATTAAAAGGAAAAAGACCCCAAAACTGCTGGAACCGAATCGATTCGCCCTAAGGGCCGAATCGATTCGCCCCAGCGAATCGATTCGCTCTCAAAGCGAATCAGTTCGGACAACAAACTTAAGTTTCTGCAAATGCCGAATCGATTCGGTCTTAATCCGAATCGATTCGGATGTCAAGACCTGGGATTCTGCATCTATACGAATCGATTCGCCCAAGGGGCCGAATCGATTCGCCCCTGCGAAAATACCAAGAATGGCTATGGAGTCTTGAACTCCAAAATTTATCCAACTCCAAAACCAAGCCCAACCGAAATCATTGGCTGCAATTTCTACATCCTAAATCCATCTATCTACCAACCTTAAACATCATTTATCATCCAAATCCATTTTTAGTGGTTAATACCCAAAAATCCAATCAAAACCCTAACAATTCTAAACCATAACAAATTCATAAATATCAAGACTAATTATTCTACTTAAATCATAAATTTGCAAGTAGATTACTTGCCTCAAGTGTAAGAATCTGATTTGATGAAGATGAAAGCAGGAACAAACTCCAAATCTTCAATCTCTCTCTTTCTCCAAAGCTTTCTTCCTCTCTCTCTTCCTCTCTAAGATAACAATTTGGGGCATAAAAGGAATAGTAAGTCTTAGCAAGACTAAATCGGGCCATAAGTCTAAAATGCCCAACTCTAATAACTAATGCGCGATAAAAATAATACGCGATATCACTAATTAAGCCAAAACCAGTCAAAAGTGCCCGAAATGCCAAAATACAATATGGCACTTATTTTGACTGTCACACACCTACCGGGACTAACTACACTATCCAAATTATCATTTGGGAATTTTATAACTCATTTTACTTCCGGTTTCATAATAAACCAAAATGTCATTTTAAATCCTTATGACATTAAAATCACCACATGAACATTTTATCTACTCACGGGGTAACTATACAACATTTTAGTAAATATTGACCTTGACATAACGAATTAATATTTACTCAGCATCTATCATTTTAAAATTTTACTACACATATCGCGTATTGTATTTTGGCATTTCGGGCACTTTCGACTGGTTTTGGCTTAATTAGTGATATCGCGTATTATTTTTATCGCGCATTAGTTATTAGAGTTGGGCATTTTAGACTTATGGCCCGATTTAGTCTTGCTAAGACTTACTATTCCTTTTATGCCCCAAATTGTTATCTTAGAGAGGAAGAGAGAGAGGAAGAAAGCTTTGGAGAAAGAGAGAGATTGAAGATTTGGAGTTTGTTCCTGCTTTCATCTTCATCAAATCAGATTCTTACACTTGAGGCAAGTAATCTACTTGCAAATTTATGATTTAAGTAGAATAATTAGTCTTGATATTTATGAATTTGTTATGATTTAGAATTGTTAGGGTTTTGATTGGATTTTTGGGTATTAACCACTAAAAATGGATTTGGATGATAAATGATGTTTAAGGTTGGTAGATAGATGGATTTAGGATGTAGAAATTGCAGCCAATGATTTCGGTTGGGCTTGGTTTTAGAGTTGGATAAATTTTGGAGTTCAAGACTCCATAGCCATTCTTGGTATTTTCGCAGGGGCGAATCGATTCGGCCCCTTGGGCGAATCAATTCGTATAGATGCAGAATCCCAGGTCTTGACATCCGAATCGATTCGGATTAAGACCGAATCGATTCGGCATTTGCAGAAACTTAAGTTTGTTGTCCGAACCGATTCGCTTTGAGAGCGAATCGATTCGCTGGGGCGAATCGATTCGGCCCTTAGGGCGAATCGATTCGGTTCCAGCAGTTTTGGGGTCTTTTTCCTTTTAATTTCCATCCTTATTCTTTAGGATTAGGACCTAGGAAGCTTCTTTAAAGAAGTAAACTTAGAGTTCTAGAGTAGTTATGGAATTTGGTCGTTACCCTGGACTAGAAATGGGTTCATCCGGGGTTTACTTCGGGGAGGTTTAAAGTAATGTTAAGGCATTACTTCTTTTATTCAAACTTTTAGAAGTTTGGAAGTTAAATGCCCAAACTTGGAGATTTAGGGGCTTATCAAAATTTATATGAATTTGGGGAATTTCTAGGATCATAATGATCATGTGGAGACCTAGCCTGGAATTGTAATTTGAGGAAATATAAATGATAATATTTGATGGGAATTAGGTTCGCATAAAATGAACCCATAGGTGTTAAAGATAATAGGTTCAATTTAGAATGAACCCCGTTGTTTAATGATGTTAGGTTTAATAATGAAGAACCAATCACATGATTAATGGAAATGGATTTTTGGTAATAATATAATGATAAATGTAAATGCTAATTTACTGTTACACACCTCTCTAAATGACATCATAAGGGAAGTTCGCTCGTGAGGTGAAGCCCCCTGGCTAATGAATGCAGGGTGGATATAGTCCTAGGCCATGGGAGCGCTTATTGTTATTTTCTGCGATGGGTAGGAGATTCCGGGTGTGGTCTTGACTACCCCACAGGCTCATGGCCGCTTCCCGACGTATTGCGATAGGTGCCCAGGTTGTCTTATGTTAGGCCCTGGAAGATGATGGTCATTTAGGGGCGCGCACAGTGGGGAAACCCGGACGGGCGGTCTTAGATATCGTTATATGTATATGAATATAACTATATTTTCATCAAGTTGGACTTGATGGTTGATAAACGCCACAAAGAGCGTATGAAATGCCATATAGAGCATAAATATGTGCCTGGAAGAGCACGGGAACAATATATGTGTCATAAAGAGCACTTGATGTAAATGATATTCCTAATAAGGAATGGAAAGATAAAATGGGAAGTTTTAATAAATGAATAGAAATTATAACTTCTTGACTTAACCGAATATATGGTTTTATTCCTAATAAGGAATGTCTGAAGGAAATGGAAATTGTATTAATAAGGAAGGGTTTTAAATTAAAGTGCTTTACCTTCAATTCTTGCTTGTAATTGTAGATAGCATGTCATATTATCATCCTCATCATTCATGGGTAACTATTCATACCTATCATGCTTTTTATTCTTCTAGAAATCATATAGAACCCGGCCCTGACCGGTTTACTTCCTTGTTGTATATATATTATTGTATCCGCTCAGGTGCTCCACCACAAGGACGCCCGACTTGACTTTCCCAAGTTCCCTGCACTTTCGACGAGCTGTAAGATTTTGCGGGTTATTACAGGATGTTGTATTAGACGCTTTCATTCTTGTTATTCTAGATATGATCGGGTCTTGTCCCTCGGGCGTGTGGCCCAAACATTTGTATTTGATTAATGATTGTACTATGTAAGATATTTTATATTGTTGTACGTTGTCTTATGTAGCTGTGGACCGACAGCTTATTCGGTCCATTTGTGTACATTCGTCTTAGTTGTATTATATTATCTTTTGGAACTCCACTTGCTTGTCAGATTGGGTTGCTTAGTTTAAATTTTCATAACCGCATTTTTAGAATTTTACACTTTTTGGCAACCCGTTTTCTGATTTATTGGGTGGTTTTCCCGTATACTCAGTTTATATTTGTGATGCTGAGGATGATATCCATCCATGATTCCTGTTACGTTTGAGTATCGGGCTGGCCACCCCTTATCTCGGATTGCGGGTTGTCACACCTCGCATAAAGGTAGATGGGTCTTCTTTCCAGTCATCAAATCCATTTAGCATCTTTTCTAGAATAGTAATAGAATGATCGTGATGACATCGCATCCATGAGACTATGCCAGCAACTTGTCTGTCCTCACTCATGTCTCCTATGACCTGAAGTAACTTAGTAGTTAAGGCTAATGCCACAACCCTAATGTACCCCGTGGACTGAACGGTCTGGTAATGCACCGACTCAAGAACCACAAAAGGTAAATTATCTAAAAATCTTAATTAAGGTAAATTATCTTAATTGAACTTGAGCGAGGACATTTCTCTCCATGGCGATCATTTTATTTTTGTTTTGCGCAATGGGGGTATGATCTTATTATAGACACCTCATTCTAGGATCCTGTAAGCATCTCTTTAGCTCCTTAACACTTTCTCCTTCACCATAAATCCTAGGTCATACTCCGAGTACTAAAATAGAGATAATCGAGCGCTCCTAAGCCCCATTTGACTTTCGGTCAACTTTCTCACCTAAGCGATATCTCACTGGATCTTCAAATGGCCCTGAATCCCCTTTCTAACGGTCCGCCTTGTACTCGAATTGGCCTTACCGTTCAGATGAACGATCCATTTGCTCTCGAAAATCGATTTGGAGGTCATCGGGTGCTCCTGAGCTCTGGTCAACTCTCTAACATAAGAAAAGCTCTTTGGATCATCAAAGGTCTCTGAATCCCATTTCCAATGGTCTGCCTTATGCAAGAATCAATCTTACGGTACAGAAGAATGACCTATTTTACTTTGAAGGATCATCGGGCACTTCTGGGGCCTATTTGACGTTGGTAAACTCTTCCAATAGAAAAAAAGAACTTTGGAACATCAAAGTCCCCTGCATAACTTTTCTAAAGGTTCATCTCGTGTGAGAATCGGCCTTACGGTTAAGATGAATGACCCATTTCCCTCTCGTTGAAAAGATCGACGGGCTCTTCTAAGCCTCATTTAACCACAGTCAATTTCTGAACACGAGAGAATCCCAATGGATTCTAAAAGGAATCTTAATACCCTTTCCAATGGTTTGTCTCGTGCACGATTCAAACTTATGGATTGCATTTTACAATCATTTTTTTAGAAAATCTGCAGAGGACTGCTGAGCAGCAAACCCATTTCCCTGTCTATCGGTAGTGTGTCTTGGGCTGTCATACCGATAAGCAGGTCAAGAATAATGCCTATCGGTACCCCCTGACCCTATATAAGGATATCATGAGCTCACTTTGAAAGGCACCTCAGAAACATCCCTCTCATTGATCTAAGCAACATTCTCTCGAATTAGCGTGGTTTCCATCTTGAAACCTTTCCCCCACATTCCATTTCCATCCTTCCTTACCCAATTTGGAAAATTCCCTTACCTCTCCTCCTAAAACTTTCAGCCACTTGTAATAGCGCCCCTTCAACATTCAAGATCAATCTCAAGATTTCAAAAGAAGGTCCTAGCCTTTCACTCTCTCTTTAAATTCTCTTATTTTCGCATTAGTTACTTAATTCTTATTTTAGCATTTCATTTTTATTAGATCTCACATATTAATATCCAACTTCTTATTAGTAGTATTTCACATACTATACTTTTATTAAAAAAATAAGAAAAATAGGGTTTTCTTGTAAATTCCAAATGGGAATTTCTCACTACATTTTCTCACACTAAAACGTCCTTTTTACACACACACACACATATAAGAAATATCCATGATTGGATTGTTGGGATAAATCCCACCTCTTGTTATATGCTAACTACATGGTCTTTGATGCCTTTTTAGGCTACGTGGGCATAAAACTACGTAGCCTAAAAAGGCATCAAAGACTATGTAGCTACGTAGGCGTAAGTGACATTTAGATTTTGGTAATATATCTTCAAAACTGTTGGAGCTTCTCTCTCCTCTTCCTCGTTTAAACCTTTCCATCTTCCTTCTTCCTTGTAAACCCTAATTAGGTTTTGCATAGATCCTCATCCTGCAGCCATCCTGGCTGTAGGTTTGTCATCCTTCCCTCCTCTTCATTCTACCACCCTTGCCACAACCTCCTGCAGTCATGCATACCCTCTAAAAGATTAAACAAAAACCATTTATGAGAATCTAAAACACAAAACATTTGCATCAGTTACAACTTCTATTGCCAAGAACACTAAATCTTTTAAAAACATCCCCACTTATAAGGGTGAACCAGCAATCATCTATGAAGAATCAACCCTTAAAGCGATGTCAACTCCTTTCAGATATACAGTGGTGGGAAAATTTTCTCATGGAAGACCTTCTATTGATGATATTCAAGCGTTCTTCTCCAAAATCCAATTGAAAGCAAACATCACTATTGGGATGATAGATCAGAAGAATATATTGATTCAATTAGATCATGAAGTAGACTTCCATAGATTATGGATGAAGGAGACATGGTTTATATTTAGATATCATATGCGTACTTTTAAATAGGACCTGGATTTCCATCCAGATAGTGAATCTTGCATTGTGCCATCTTGGATTTTGTTGCCTCTTCTTCCCATACACCTATACAATAGGGATGTTTTATTCTCTATAGCACGGGTAGTTGGGAACCCTCTAAAGATTGATAGTTCTACATCCTCTCTAGCTAGACCAAGCCAAGATAGGGTCTGTGTTAAAATAGATCTTAAAAAGACTCTTCCATCGAGAATATGGATTGGGAACAAAGAAAAATGGGTAGGGTATCGGCAGTCTATTGTATATGAAGATCTCCTTTCATTTTGTTTCTACTGTGCGAAGAAAGGTCACCAGGAAGATAGTTGTTATTTAAAGAAAGTGGAGAAAGAAAAACACCAACCAGTCAAGAATAATGAGAAGAAGCATCAGGTGTCCACCAAAGAATGGGTGAAAAAGTCATTTGGACTCAAATCAGTAGAGAATTTGGTTACAGATATAGAAGAAGGTGAAGTGATTATCAAGCTTCCAAGTAAAGAGAAGGAGTTAAAATAATAACTTATAACATCTTTCTTGAATGAAAAGGTGCTATAAACTTCTCATCAAACACAAATAAATGATCAGCAAGGTCACAACCATATAAAACATTTGAAGGTAACAGAAATGCAGATGGAATTGGAATGCATTGAAGATAATCTGTAAAATGATGAGGAAAGGAGAATAATAAAAGAAATTCATGATCAAGCACCTGACAAAACTCATATGTCTGTAGAAGCAGTTACTATAGAAGATGTTAATCAAGAAGAAATCAATCAAGAAGATCAAAATCAAGAATTTCAAAATCAAGAAGAATATAGTCCAATTCAATCAATTTAGACTCCAACACACATGCCTGATAATGAGGAGGGATTCATAATGGTTAACAGGATGAAAAAGAGCTCTAAAGGGGTCAAACTTAAGGATGTTGTTTATGGATCTATTAGAATTCTCAGGTCTCACTCTAAATCCCCTTATATTAAATCTAAATATTAGGTGCTCTTATATGGAATGTGAGAGGTATCTCAAAAGGGAGTTATTCGAAGAATAAAAAGGCTTAAAAGACTTTATAAGCCTCTCATGGTGGTTGTATTGGAGCCTAAGCAAGATATAATGAAAACTAAATCTTATTGTTTAAATCTAGGTTTTAGAACTTGTGATTCTAACCTTAACAGTCAGGTATGGGGATTTTATAAGGATGAAATCAAATGGGAAATTATCTCTGAAATGAGCCAATGTATCACCCTAAGTATTCCAATGGTTGGAAGCAATGAGAAGATGCAATGTAGCCTTATATATGCTAGTTGTAACAGAATTGAAAGAAGGCATTTGTGGGAGTATTTGAATGTATGCAGCACAAATGATTTCTGGTAGATCAGATGAGATTTCAACATTGTAGTAGCCATATCAGAGAAAGAAGGAGGTAATGAAGTTAACTTGGGAGATATGTATGAATTCTAAGAATGTATAGAGGAGAATGGTCTAATGGATGTGGGTTACTTAGTATCTAAATATACATGGCACAATAAGAGGGATTTTCCCATAGTATTTTGTGTAGGCTAGATAGAGTTCTAGTTAATCCATCTTGTTTGGACTCTAATCTCCTCTGGAGTGTTTCACTTAAATACATGTCAGATCATTCTCCAATTCTTTTCAAAAGAGCCCACCCTTCAAGTAATGTCCCAAAGGCTTTTAGATTATTAAATTTTTGGTCCAAGAATAAGGAATGTGAAGAGATAGTGAAGAAGGCCTAGCAAGAAGTGGACTATATTAATCCTATAATAGGGATTTCTCTAAAGCTTAAAGAGGTCAGGAGAAAAGTAATTGCTTGGAGTAAACTTAAATATGGTGACATAAATCAGGAAGCTAGAAATGCCGAGGATTCTCTCTTTAATGCAGAAATTCTATATGAGCAAGATACTACAGAAGAACATGGAGAGTAATTGAGCAAAGCCACATCTTATCATAATTCTAAAATGAAAATTAAAGCAGAATTTTGGAGCCAAAAAGCTAATAATAGATGGGCAGTTGAAGGTGATAAGAATACTGCTTGCTTTCATAGAATGGTGAGAAGCAGACAAAAGAGAATGAATATCCAGAAGATTAATAATATCGAGGGAGTATGGATGAACACAAATGAAGACATCAAGCTTGCTGTTATCCAGTATTATACTCACTAGTTCCAAGCTCAAGAAGATATGGATCCTATAGGTCATCCCAAAGTGTTTGAAGCTACCCCAAATTTGATAAATGAATATATGAATTCATCTCTTACTAAATGGCCTACCATGGAATAAGTGGAGGAAGCAGTTAGAGGTCTTAATGCTAATAGTAGTCCAGGAGTGGATGGCTTCAATGGATCCTTTTCATACCCTTTTGGGAGATCATCAAAGCTGATGTTTTCAAATATGTTCTATTATATTTTGCAGTTAATAGTCTCCCAAAGATGTTACTACTACTAGAGTTGCTCTAATTCATAAGATTGATCACCCCCAATTATTCAATTACTTTAGGCCTATCAGTATGCAGAACTTTGTAAACAATATTTTTTTCAATAATCTTAAATGATAGGATGTCTCATATTCTTCCTATTATCATCTCTCCTATGCAATCAGGATTCATAAGAGGTAGAGCTATATCTGAGAATGTGTTACTTTCTCAAGAACGTATGTCTAGAATCAACTCTAAGAATGTCGGAGGAAATATAATCATAAAATTGGATATGTCCAAGGCATATGATAGAGTCTTATGGTGGTTTCTTATTAAAGTTATAAGAAAGATGGCCTTTAGTGAACAATGGTTGGATCTTGTGTGGAGGATTATTTCTAATACATGGATTACTCTTTCGGTGAATGGTGAAATATGGTTTTCTTTCATTCTACTAGAGGCTTAAGGCAAGGGGATCCCCTATCCTCTAGCCTCTTTATTATCATGACAGATGTCCTCTCTAGGAACCTTCATAATATAGCAGAGCAGCCTAGCTATGTGGGTTTCAAAATTCCCATTGGAAGTCCAAAGTTTAATCATTTGGATTTTGTAGATGACTTAATTATCTTCTCCTCTAGTATGAGGAAAGAAGTAAAAAAGGTTATGGCAGTATTGAAGATCTATGAGAGTGCATCAGGTCAACTGATCAGTAAAGCTAAAAGCTATATAATGGTTTCTAATATGCTCAAGCCAAATTCTCTTAATTTCTTGAGTCAATGTACTGGTATGTAAATAAAAAAAAGGCCTATCACTTATTTAGGTTGCCCTCTATATAGTGGTAGAAAGAGAATTATATATTTTGAAAGGATGGTTCAAAAAGTTAGGAAAATTCTTACTGGATGGAAATCTAAATGCCTTTCTATAGGAGGAAAACTAGTTCTCATAAAGTCTATTCTAGTATCTATGTAGCTTTATCTGCTATCAGTGATATCTCCTCCAAAAGTTGTGGTGAATAGATTGCATAGTCTTATGGCAAGGTTCTTTTGGAGTTCTAAATATAGATATCAGAGGTATCAATGGTGCAAATGGGAGAAAATAACAAGGACTACAATGGAAGGAGGATTGGGAATTAGAAATCAATATGATATTGGACTCTAAGAATGAAGATGTGGTGGTCTTTCATAGAGAAGTAATCTCTATGGGCTCAATACTTGAAGGCTGCATATTGTAGTACCTAACACCCTATATCTACTCCAAGAAGAAATGGAGCCCACACTTAGAACAGGATGTGCTATATGAAAGCTATAACTTAAGAGAATGTGGAATGGCATCTTATTAAAGGAGATATTAGTATCTACAAGGATATTGGGGAGTTCAAGCTACAAAAAATGCTGCAGTAGAGTCTGATAACCTGTCAGCTATTTCTGGGATTCAAGGCAAAGATGGGATATATACAAAGTGGAGAACTTGTTTCCCCCAAGTAATTCTTCAACAATTTGGCAGTTTGAATAAATATATGTAGATCATCCTGATAAGGCTATTTAGCATCCGAGTGGAAATGGATCTTTTATAATGTCCTCTGCTTGGGATTTATGTACACCCAAGCTGCCATCTCAGTTAAGTTCAAAATTTATCTGGCATAAAAACATCCTAACTAAGATTTCAGTCTTTATGTGGAAGATGCTTAATAAATTTCCTGCTACAGATGATAATATTAGATCAATTAGGATTAGAGGTCCCTCAAAATATCAGTGCTATTCAAAATCTAAAGAGGAAACTATAGACCATATCTTTGCAAAGGGAGAAGTAGCTTCTCAAGTGTGGGAATCAATTTCACAAGAGCATGATATTTATAGAGTAAAAGGAGGAATTAGAAGACATCTATTCTAATGGTGGATTCATGTCCAAAATGCAAATCCTTCCATCAGTAGAATCATCCCATCAATAGTGTGTTGGTGTTTGTGGATCCAAAGAAACAAATGCAAGTATGAAGCTCTTACTCCTAACATTTTTTCTGTTTTGTATCAGGTTCATTAATTGAAGTATACTTTCCTTCCCAAGAAGTTCTTTCAGAATCCAATTCCTAGATTAAAGATTAAATGGATGTGTCCTCCATCATGTATTTTGAAGCTTAATATTGATGGTAGTGCAACGTAGAGCATACACAAGGGAGGTGGTGGAGGAATTCTCAGAAATGAATTAGGAGAGATAATATGGGCTTTTATTGGTTCTTTTGGAGGAGTATCAAACATGGAGGCAGAGGTAAAAGCTCTTAAAATTGGCCTTTAATTCTTCATGGACATTAAAGACTATGAGCTCATTATTGAATGTGATTCCAAAATTCTAGTTGAGATTCTTCAAGGAAAGGCCTCAATACCATGGAAAATAAGGCGGATTATTCTTCAAATTTAACAAATGTTAAAGCAAATAAAGTATTCTCTAATACACATATATAGGGAAGGGAATCAAGTAGCTGATTTCCTTGCCAAAAGAGGTAGTGTAGAAGGGAAATAATTTTTCTCTCATAATTTTGAAGACTTTCCAAAGAAACCCAAAGGTTTATGTACCATAAATAGATGGGGGTAGCCAAATTTCCATAATGACTAACTGTTCTTGGAGCTTATGTTTATCTATTAGTGGTCTAAAGTTAGCTCTAATTTCTTGTCTTGTGTCCTTTAATTTTATAAGGGGTCTAATTTATAAAGATCCTTATTTAAGCTTTAAGTATTCATTGCTGTCTATGCTCGTCAGAGATGTAATCCAAGTAGAAGAGGCATTTCTTCTAATCACATCAATAAATGATTTTCCATTAAAAAAAAGGCTATGTAGACGTCTCGGGTAAAATTCGAGATTCGAGTCCTCTCTTAATTTTGTTTATATATTATTTCGATATTATATATTTGTAATTCATGCTTATGTTTTGTTCAACCTACACCATTATCCTTTGATAAACGATTGGTGACCAGACAAAATGCACACATAATATTTTGATTACTATTTTGGGAACACTTCTAAGGCTGAACTCACTCCGACTTTATCGATGACGTGAGTCGAGTAATTCCACTCTCCATTTATATATACACGCACACACTTCACGGAGTTATTAAGGATAAGAATAACATATGCCCACGAGAGACTGAAAGGGTGGGATGGGTGCCTAACACCTTCCCATTTCGTAACTTACTCCCCGAATCCTTGAACTAATTGCTTTCTCAGGCATCATCATGTCTTTGATGTTGTTCTCCCGAGGTGGTAACACTTCTTTTACCAGTTTTGTGCAAAATAGGTTGGCGACTCAATCTCTATACCTTACCCACACGTCACCATAATTGATGACGGACATAGCACCCCGAGGAAGGGAACGAGACCCCGTGCACGCACGTCGACTGGGAGGGATGACCACAGTGGCAACGCCATTGGGGAATGCATTCTTTACGGACTAGACTCTATATTTATGTGGGTGTTATTATTATCTACATGTGTACATATGCACCTACTTGTATGTCCCCTTTCACCTCTATTACTTCTTGTAAACATCTGGCTCGTGTATATATCACTTCTCACTCACTTTTCACTTCACACACTTGTAAATACCCTCTATGTACACTTCACACTACCTACACTTGTATATAGGATCACTTATACCCACATGCTTCACACACCAGTTATAATATCCATGATTACGCTTCATCAGCACACACCTCCACTTATCACTCTTGTATATATCCATTCTCACTTGCACATATCACATGCCACTTGTAAAAGATCCATGCTTAGGCTCATTACCACACACTCACTTGTATATATTCACATATCACTCACTCACATTTATCCATGCTTAGTGTAGTCTTCATGCTCAATGCTAGATTTACTTTTCATGATACTTATACATGCTTCCCCATTAGTATAGTGCTTCTTTTACTCATCATGCCAAGTTGTGTATAAACCAAGGTTTTGCCTAGGTGCCTTAAAGGGGTTAGTCCATTCCAACGTCGCCTTGTGACCAATCCTCCAAACCAAATCCCTGTGAGATTCCCAGCATGAGGTTGTTCGGTAGAGCATGTAAGCTCTCCCATGCACTACCAGACATGGTTCCTCGAGGATACTGAGAACCTCAAAGATTTTACAAAGTAAAATTTACATAATTTTGAGAGAACAAAAGTATGAGTACATCAAAAGTTCCTATTACAATTTTGTGTTTTTATAGTATTTGTCTCCTGGTGTTGATCTTTGTGTGATGTATTTCGATCATCTTCATCTTTATGCGAGCGACCATCTCTAACCCTTATTGTGCAGTGTTGATGTTGTTTTAATCAATCTTTAACTCTTGGCCTCCCTCTACAAAGAATCATGCATTTTGTACACTACATCACCAACAACATGGATATTGACCAAAATTTTGTCCAGCACTAGGGGGTCACTTTGTAATGGGTGTTGGTCCTGCGGGTCATAATTAGCCTAAGAAATATGACTCTCACCTTCCATTGGACTAGTTCCTTCGACGTATATCGAATGGTTCCCCCCACATTGTACCTCTTGACTGAACTCACGACGAGAGGTATAAAATAGGGAACCCGTTCACGTATGTCGAGCATATCTAATTCTCTCTTACATGTTATGTCCCCATCAGGTATATAATGAGGAAAGTCATGTGCAGTTAGGTATATCAAATGTCTTGTCCACACGTATCGATTACCCTCAAAAGCAAGAAGTATATCGTGGAAGTCATGCCAAAGGGGGGAATCCTACCACTAGCCTAACTAACTGCGCAAACCTCATATAGGAGTTAAACCTAGGGCACTCATATTTAGTTTGCCGGTTACTATACGAAACTCTGTCGAAATGTCGGGTCGACATGCCCCCTAAATTTTTGCACTATTTTGCCACTTTCCAAAATAGGATCTGTCCATGAACCTGGAAACAAGTCAAATCGTGCATTATATATTTTAAAAACCCAAATTTCCAAGGATCGGGTCCTGTTCGAAATTTTTTGCATTTAGGTAAACCTAATACAAGTGAAAACATAATAATAATAATAATAATAATAATAATAATAATAATAATAATAATAATAATAATAATAATAATAATAATCATGCTGAGATTCTTCTCTCATTTTTCCGTCCCTTTTTCTAGAAAAAACAAAATGCCAAAAATATCTTTCCTCCTTTTATCAAAAATACAAAAAACATTTTTCCTCTTTTTCAAAAATACCAAAAAAATAATTCTTTCTTCCCTCTTTAAAAAATCAGCTCGAACCATTTTTTCTTCTCAGGTCGATCGCATACCCAATTCTTGGCCTAGCTTCCTATTAGCTTCGGTCTTCCATCAAACTGCCTAGAAGCTCCACCAGTTCCTCTACTATTTCATCTGAGTTCGGAATCTACCTTCACCAACTTTTAATAAAAAATATCGACCAAGCACCGAACATGCAGCCTTAGTTCAACTCAGTGCCAAGATTTATAACCTTCAAACTGAGGTCCATGAGATACAACAAAACCGAGTCCAGATTCCCGAAGAACCTGAAGTCTTATTTTCTCGTGTCATAAGTCCACTCACTTCCAAGCCTATCTGGGTCCCAGAATAATGTTATCATGCTCTTCATGTCAATGGGTTACCGCCAGCTCAGCTCCCTATGCCAAACCTTGCCTAACTAGGGGATAACTTGCCCGTACCTATTGATCCCAAGGAGGATGACCTTAAATTGATGTCCAAGAAATTCGACCAAGTTAGGATATCTAGTAACTACATGTACTACACCTATATGTCTCTCTATCCCAAAGCAATATTACTGGTCAAGTTCAAGATGCTAGTCATCAAGAAGTTCAGGAGAAACATGCCCTTAATTGTGCACCTTCACAGTTACCACCGAGCCATGAACCTTCTTGGCGCCTCTTAAGAGATAATGGCCCAGATGTTTCAACAAACTTTGAAAGAAAGAGTCCTCCAATGGTTCCTATACCTCGAAGAATTTAAAATCTATAGTTGGGAAGATGTCGCCCACGAATTCATATCTCAATACAAGTACAATGAAGAACTAGAGGTTACATGTAGTGATCTGGGGCTTATTAAGCAAAAACAGTTGGTAGATTCATAGGGAGGTGGAGAGAGAAAAATTGCTACCATGACAAACCAACCATCCGAAGAAGAAGAAGTCAGTATCGTGAAGAAGAATTTCTTGCCCCATATCTGAGTGACTATGGGAGGTCAGTATTATCCACATTTTTGAGATCTCCTTGAAGCGAGTGTAGAAATTGATGAAATTGTTACCAAGGTAGAAGCCGAGCCAAAGAGGGTGAACAGACAGTTCATTCCCAGAAAGTACAAGAAACCTTCCAGTGCTACAATCTCAACCATCAATAATATCTCCCAGACTTCTACCTCTTGGGAACCATAAAGACACCCTAATCCCGCTAGAAAGGAATACACCGAGCTCCATACTCCCTTATCCAAAGTCTACCAGGTCTTGTTAAGCTGAAATCTCATCAAACCCTTGGACCCCCGTCCATTACTAAACCCACTTCCTAAGAACTTCAAAATCGATACCCACTGTGACTCTCACTAATTCGCAGGCCACACTACTGACCAATGCTTCCATCTCAGAAATGTGGTTTAGGGCTTGATTGATTGGGGTCTCATCGCTCCACCAAAAGATCCTAAACCTGATACCACTAACAGCCCACTTCCTGCAAATACAAATGCAGTCTTCCAAAAGAATGACTCAAAATTTGATCCATCCACTCAAATTATACCCAACAAAACACCAATGATCTCACGCAAACCTTTCAAAGTCTACCCGCATTTTCTCTTACAACGTGTCTGCTTCATCGATCAAGCTTTGTCACTCCTCATAAGGGCCTGCATTGTTGTTCGCACCTGATTCGAGGGAAAAGACATGAAATTGCCAGCTGTATTTAACCAACATCTAGATTTTAGGCTAAAATTGCCCACCGATATAACCATCGTCTGTTAGAAATTCAGTGGCCTATTCATGGAAGCACAAAAATGGGTTAAAAAATCAGACGAATAGGTAGTACCTACAGAAGAAATTAGTTTAGACGACGTGGAACAGATCATGGATGATATGTTTTGACAAACCAATAATATCTGCAACATTTTTGAACTACTCATTACTTTAACGCGTCAAGGGCAGTTAGTCCCTTCACCTCCTCGTTGAGTGGGAAGATTTATATAAGAAAATTATCTAGGTTATTGAATGCATCGATTTCTCTTGGCAAGAACATCATCGCCATTAGATGGGGGGGGGGGGATAATTTGATCACTCAAATGATAAACAGAGTTACGTAAAAGTTAGTCTAGTAATCAACATGTGCGGAATGACATCCTTCGAAGACGTATTAGGAGAAGTTGGTAAAGTAGCAATTTAGCCAGAAATAGATGAAGACACAGGGTTCTTATTCTTCCCCACCTCAATAAACCACATAACCAAATCTAGGAGACACTATAAGGATCTAAATCCTCAGTTGTCGAGAGCAGATGAGGGAAAGGGAGTTGCCAATGGACTTCCTATGCCAAAGATGACCATAGAATAAAGTAAAGTCCTTCACCAAATCACGAAAGCCAAGCTAGCATCACCTTATGGGGGATTTTCATGTCCTCCCAGTTACACCAAAATGCTCTGATAAGACTCCTCATCGGGCCTACAATCCCTCCTTCCACCAATCCCGAAGAAACCGTAAACATAGTTGGGTCATTAATCTCTTCTAGACTCCTTTCCTTTTTTGAAGCATAGATAACAAATATCGGCCCTGGCCATAATTATGCCCTCAATATCTCTGTTGAAGTGATGGTAAAGATAGTCCCACTCTCACTCGTTGACAACGTATTCGCCTTCAGTGTTTGCCCGCTCGGGACCTTCAATTGCTTGGGGTTGAAGTCAGTGACCGTACTTCTACCTCTGTCTCAATGTGTGCTTATAATAATACACGTAGAGAGGTGATGGGATCCATAAAACTCATAATAGGGGCTGGACCTATCAACCCTGTCAATGAATTCTAAGTTAATGACATACATGCATGCTTCAATTTACTGCTTGGTCGACTATGGATTTATAACATCTGAGGGGTATCTTTTTCCCTTCATTAAAAACTAAAATTCTTCTCCAAAGGGTAAGTTATCACCATTTTGGGGGATGATGATAGTATAGAAAATGCTAGCACCAACAATTTGATATTAGAAATCTAGCATGGGAAGAATGGCATGCTCCTATCCGAGTTCAAAGTTGATCCACTTCCCCTTCCAGTAGGAGATAGTTTCATAAAATTAATATGTCCAGAACACAACCCTCACAACAACATTAATGTGATACAGATGTTCAAGACCATGTATTTCATGCCCGGACTGTGGTTGGGGCGACGTCAATAAGGGATACTTGAGCCCCTAGTCCTAAAAGAGGTCTTTCCCCCATGTGTCCAGGGTTAACAACCTTCACCAAAAGAACTCAAAGAACTCCACCAACATGACTAAAAAGGGGTTTAGAATATGCAAAGACCGTTTCAAGAGATTCTTTGAATGAAAGATTTATCGAGGAGGGTGAGACTTCTTTTTTTGCAGCTTCCCTGAACAATGGTTTGAACATGCCGATAAGAAAATAAAATTGAGGATGGAAATATTCTTTCTAGAAAATAACTCTTGGACCAAAGATTGTCAGCAAAAAGTGCAACCTCTCACTGAGAAAGTCATAACAGTCATTAAGGTCTCCGAGGAAAGTGATTATGAAGACTCATTTAACCTATAAAAAATGGGGATAACTCTCTGTATAATCCATTCAGACGCTATACCGTCAGACTCGTCCACTCTGATCAAGGCTACTGAAAGGCCTCTTCTCAACCAGAATGCTATACCAGTCTAACCTACTGCGATTCAACCCAACCTTACTGTTTACCCTATCTCTTCACCTGTTGTTGCTTCTCCTTTTTCTGATATCAATGTAACCGAGACCTCCTTTGATAAGGTTCTTAATATTTTTTTTCTCAAAAGTGAAATAAACAAGGATTTTGAGTATCTTATTGTACCCTAAATTAATTGTCTTGATTTTAATCAAAACTATGATGATGATGACTTTAAAAATGAAAATATATTAAATGATCTTAATAAGGTTACTAACAAACAACATAATCATGTTAAATTAATGATGATGAAACTATTGTTATTAATCTCGATTCTAGTAGCCATCAGTGCAAGATTAGGATAAGGTTTACCCATAACAAACAGGAGTGTGTGCAACTCGAAGAGTTGTTGAAAGACTTTATGGACATTTTCGCATGGTCCTACGATGACATGCCCGACATCGATCCCGAAATAACTCAGCACGTGATACTGACATTCCCAAAGTGCAAGTTGGTCAAACAGAAGCTAAGGAAACTCCGAACCAAATGGTTGCTCAAAGTCAGGGTATTCAAGCACTTGAACGTAGGTTTCATCCATGTGATTGAATATCCTATATGGATCGCCAATATTATTCCTATACTGAAATCAGGAGGAAAAGTCCGCATGTGCATCAACTATCAGTATTTGAATAAAGCATCTCCAAAGGACGATTACCCATTGCCCAACATTAACATGATTGTAGACAATACAGGCAGCCATGCCCTCAATTCATTCGTCGATGGATTTTTCAGATACAACCAGATCCAGATGCAGCCTGACCATCAGGAAAAAATCCCATTCATCACCCCCTGTGGAACCTTTTGCTACACTGTCATGCCATTCAGGCTTAAGAATGTTGGGGCTACCTACGAAAGGGCTATCACAACCATCTTGCATGATTTGATACACAAAGAGGTCTAAGTCTTGTAGATGACATGATTATTAAGTCTAAGAGTTGGGAAAGTCATGTCCCCACCATCCGAAAGTTTTTCGAATGACTATGGCAATACCAAATGCAGCTAAACCTACCATAATGCGTTTTTGGCATATGAAAGAGAAGTTGTTGGGATTCATGGTTAGTGAAAAATAAATTGAAGCAGACCATGTCAACTTGAAAGCCATACTTGAAATGTCACCACCCCGAATGGAAAAGAAAGTTTAAGTACTCCTGGGTAAACTTCAGTACATCAGTCGGTTCATCAGCTAGCTGACTTATATTTGCGAGCCCATATTCAAACTCCACCGAAAGGATTATATCAAAGTCTAGAATGAGGCCAAGACTTCAACAGAATTAAGCAATGCCTCGCCCGACCTCTGGTACTTATGTCACCACAACCAAGTCTCCCCTCCTCTTGTACGTAACCGTAATAGATACTGCAACAGGGGATTTGTTAGCCCAATATATCTAAGAATTGTACAAAGAAAGGGCCATCTATTACGCCAGTAAAAAAATGGATAGGTACAAAGTCAACTACACTTATTTGGAAAAAGCATGTATTGCCCTGGTTTGGGTCACGTAGAAATTATGGAATTACATGTTTGCCTTCCCCATAATACTTGTGTCTCGTATGGATCTCATCAAGTACTTGCTAAAAACATCCCTATTTTTCCAATCGAATGGCCTGATAGTTGATGTTTCTAGCCGAGTTTGATATTGTTTACGTTACGCAGAAACTCATGAAAGGGAGAGACATCTCCATCTACCTTGCTGACTACCCTATGGAAGGAATCAACATTTGGGTCTCCAAATTATCGGATGAATATGTTATATACCCTTATTAAAAAGACCTCAGATGGAAAATATTCTTTGATGGCGCTACTAACAAGAAAGGTTACGGCAATGATATACTCCTAATTTCCCCTGATGACTCTCACACTCTCATTGCCATTAAGCTAGATTTCCCCGGCACTAACAATATGACTGAATACGAGGCATGCAATGTAAGAATCAAAGTCACCCTCAAAAAAGGTATCAAACACCTAGATATTTATGGGGAATCTGCCCTCATCATTGGCCAAGTCCTTAGAAGATGAAAATCTCTTACTTCTAAGATATCACTTTCCACTACCTGCCTCGTATAAAGAATAGCTTAGCCGATTCCCTTGCTACCCTGGCCTCCATGTTCGACATGCCCTAGTGATTAATGATGGCCCTTTTTCTAATCTAAAAATAATCTTTATCGACCCACTGCTACCACATTAAGCTCGTCATTGAGGAAGATTTCGATATGGCTAGGTTTTGGTACTACGACATTTGGCACCTCCTCAAGCATGGTAGGTATTCCAAGACACTAATAAGAAAGATCATACGACCCTTCACAAATTGGTTTCCCAGTACATTATCGACGATAAATTACTATTCAAACGAAACTTCGATGGGACCCATTTGCAATGCATTACAGGGGCTAACATTGAAGAAATGATGCAGAAGATCCATAATGAGAAATACGGACTCCACATGAATGGTCATATGCTTGCTAAGAAAATCATCCATCAAGTGTACTATTGGACCACCATGGTTCAGTATTGCACCGCTTATGTCCGAAGATGCGTCAAATGCCACTAGTTTGCCAACCTCCAATAATTACCTCATTAGGAATTCTACAACGTGACTTATTCCTAGTAATTCTTCACTTGGGGCATTGGCATCATAGGAAAGGTCACACAAAAAGATTAAAATGGGCATGAGTTCATCCTAGTTGTCTTGATTACTTCACCAAATGAGTCAAAGTCGAGTCATACGCAGTGATAAATGCTAAAAAAGTGGCCAAGTTTATCAGAAAGAACATCATCTACCGATACGAGTGTAGACACCCCATTCTAGCACCCCCTAAACCTCTCCTTAGGTCCCTAGAACCTCCCTCCATCATTACAAACCTAAGTCATACCCCAAGTACCGACCTAGAGGCCATTGAGCACTCCCGGACTCCATTTGACCAAAATTCAAACTCTTCAACTCGATTGAGACTGAATGAATATTCAAAGGGCACTGAAACCCCTTTCCAACGGTCCACCCTGTGCATGATTCTGACTTACGGTATGGACAAACGATCCATTTTCCCCCGAAACTTGATCAGGAGGTCACCGAATGCTCCCAGACTCCATTTGACCAAAGTCAACTCTTCAGCTCGACCGAGACTAAATGAATCTTCGAAGTTCACTGAAACCCTTTTCCAACAGTCCACCCCATGCGCAATTCTAACTTACGGTATGGACGAACGATCCATTTTACCCTGAAAGGTCACCGAACACTTCTAGGCCCCGGTTGACCAAAGTTAACTCCCCAAACAGAGTCAAACTCTTTGGAATATTGAAGTACATCTCCTAACCTTTCCAACGGTCTTCCCCGTGCGCAATTATGACTTACCATACGAACGAACGATCTGTTTGCATCCGATGATTCCCCGTCCAAAGGACCGACGAGCGCTTTCGAACCATATTTAACCTAAAGTCAACTCTCGAACCCAGGAGATGTCCAAAGGACTTTCTAAGGTCTCTAAAATACCATTCCAATGGTTTTCCCTGTTCATGATTCGGATCAATGGTTTGCGTTCTACGACCGATTTTCTGAAGGAACCTGAAAGTCCCAAACCCTGACTATCGACAGTGTGCCCAAACACACCTACCGATTGGCAGGACCAGGGCTATGCCGATCGGCAATGCCCTGGGCCTATAAAAAGGAGGGCTTAACCTCATTTAAAAAAACCCAAGATCTGAAATCTATCACTCTCAGCAAGTTCAGAAAACCTCTCTTGAAGTCAACGTGATTTCCACATCCAAATCCCTTTCAAACCTTCACCTTTCATCTTATTTTTCATCCAACTTGGTGAATTAAGTACCCTTCATCATCACCCAAGTGCAAGGGCTGCTCTTCAATATTCAAGATCAAGTTCAAGATCTTCAAGAAGGTCCAACTTTCTCAACTCTCTCTTTAAATTCTCCTAAATTCGCATTAATTTTTTTTATTACTTATCACTTTTATTCTTTCATCTCACATATCCTAATTTACTTTTTATCTAGTTTTATTGCACATCTCTTATTTTCATATAAATAAAACCGAAAAGAAACAAGAAAAATAGGGTTTGCTCATTAATTCCAAACGGGAATTCTCACACTTTTCTCACAACTAAAACACATTTTTTACACACACATATAAGATAAACCCCCGATTGGATTTATGGGATAAATCCCACCCCTCGTTTGCATACGAACTACGTGGACTTTGATGCCTCTATAAGCTACGTAGGCGTCTCGGGGTAAAACCCGATACTCGAGTCCTTTTCCTAATTTTTTATTTATTTTTTCCCTATATTCTTTAAACATTAGCTCTCTTAGACTCTCTATATACATATATTTGTTCTTAGTGGCGTATTATCCTGCATGCGTCATCATTCCCTTATAATGATCGACGATAGGATAATAGCATAAATCCTATTTTCTAATATTACTTTTAGGAATATTCCTACGGATGACTTGCTTTATCTCTTCCCCTATACAAGTTGATGATTACTATCTCCGCTACATATACAAATGCACACATATCATGGGGAAATAAAGGAAAATAGCAACAACCCACGAGAGACTGTAAGGGCGCAATGGGTGCCTAAAACCTTCCCATTTTGTAACTTAGCCTCTGGACCATTTTCGAATCATTTTTGGTTTCGTATGTATCAGTATTCTTTGGATGTTGTCCTCCGAGATGGCTCCCTTTTCTTTTGTCTGTTTTGAGTAAAATAGACTGGTGACTCTATCTCTCTACATTTTTCACCTCATCACCGACGTCGACCGAAGCGCTCCCAAGAGGGATGCATGGAACCAAGATCCCTTGAAGAAGAAGAATACCCCCACTCTTCTTTCGTCTCTCTCCCTCCGTGAGGATTGGAGGGGATGGCTATAGTGGCGACTCTGCTGGGGACTTATTTTGAGGTCTAGACTCTATTTACATGGGTGTTTTATTTTCTTATATATTCCCCTATTTTGCGTGTTCCCCTTTTACTATTCATGTGTACCTCATTCTTATGCTTCTATTCACACACTTGTATAAGATTATCCATGTACACTTCACACCACGTGCACCTAGGATCATATATATACCCATATTGCACGCATCACCCATCCATACTTGGTATACCATTAGTACTTGTACTTTTCTCCCCATTTTCCATAATCAAGAAAGATACTCTTATTATAAGATACTAATAAGAGAATCATGCATGATTCACACGATATCACCAAAGAGCATTGTGATTGACCAATTTTTTTCCAGTAACTGGAGGGTCACTTCGTGATGAGTGCTGGTCCGGCAGGGCGCAGTTAGCTTAAGCGATATGACTCAAAACTTCTATTGGCTAAGTAGCTTCGACGTATATCGAACGGTTCCCCCGCATCGTATCGCTTGACCGAAGTCATGACAGGAGGTATATCGCAGGGAGCTCGTTCACGTACGCCGAGTATATCAAATTCGCTCTCACACGTACCATCCCCATGAGGTATATAATGAGGGAATTCACGTACACTCAGGCATATCAAATGGCTTGTCCACACGTACCGATTACCCTCAAAAGCAAGACGTATATCGTGGAAGCCACGCCAAAGGGGGGAACCCTTTTCGATTCACCCAACCAACTGCATACCCGCATATAGGTGTCAAGCCTAGGACACACATGCTAGATTACCGGTTTCGACCCGAAACTCTACCAAAATTCTGGGTCGGTCTGCCGCCTAAATTTTCTCGTATTTTTAAAATGGGACCGTGCCCGTGAGCCTGGTCACAAGTCCAGCCATAGCTTTGCATATGTTACAAACCCAACTTATTCAGGCTCGGGTCCCATCTGACATTTCATTTTGCATTTAGGAGAATTTAAATACAAGTGAGAACAACATAATAATAATCATGCTGAGACCCGTCTCCCGAAAACATTTCTCTTTTCTTTATCAAAAATCCAAAAACATTTCTCCTTTCTCTATCAAAAATCCAAAAACATTTCTCCCTTCTTTATCAAAAAGCCAAAAATATTTTATCCTTCGATCTCAAAAAAAGAAGAAAAACATTAAAAATATTTTCCTTCTTTCTTTTGAAAAATAAATCCCATTTTACGCCTTCTCAGGTCGATTGTACGCCCTTGGCCTGGCTCCTTATTGGCTTCGGTCTTCAGTTAAATCATCCCGGAGCTCCGTCCTTTCCCTTGCTACTTCTTCCGAGTCTGATACCCATCCATTTTCCATGGAGAACACAGATCAAGTACCAGTTGTGCATCCAAATCTGACGGTAGCCTTAGTTCAGCTCGTGTCCAAGATTGACAACCTTCAGACTGAGGTCCGAGAGAAGTAACGAAACCAGGTTCCTGTTCCTCAAGAGCCCGAGGCCCTATTTCCTTATGCTATGGGTCCACCTGAACCTGTTTGGGTTCCCAAAGAGTATCATCACGCTTCACGTGCCCCTCCTACTAATGGGCCGCCACTTGCCCAACTTTCTATGCTGAACCGTGCCCAGCCTGGGGTTAACTTGCCTATGATCATTAATCCGAAGGAGGAAGAATTGAACAAGGTCAAAGAAGATCTCAAGATGCAGACTAAGAAGTTCGACCAAGTCAGAATCTCTAGAAATTAAATGGACTACACCCACATGTCTCCTCATCCTAAGGCAAGGTTACCCGAGAAGTTTAAGATGCCAAATATCCAAAAATTCAGAGGAAGTGGACCCCCGATTGTTCATCTTCGCAGTTATCACCATTCCATGTCTCTCTTAAGGGCATCTAAAGAGGTGATGGCCCAATTATTTTAGCAAATTTTGAAGGATATCTCCCTCCGATGGTTTTTGTCTCTCGAGGAATCCAGAATCCAGAATCCGTAGCTGGGAGGATGTAGTCCGAAAATTCATGTCGCAGTACAAATACAATGAAGAGCTTGAGGTCACTCGCCGTCATTTAGAGCTGCTCAAATAGAGATCTGGGGAATCAGTCAGTAACTTCATAGCCCGATGGAGGGAAAAGGCATACACTATGACTAATCGGCCATCCGAGAAAGAACAAGTCAACATAGTGAAGAAGAACGTCTTTCCCCATATTCGAGCAACTACGGGAGGACAATACTATCCCACTTCCGAGATCTCATAGAAGCAGGAGTAGAAATCGAGGAAGGTCTTGCTAAAAAAAAGTTGAACCAAAGAAAGTGAAGAAGGGGCTTGAAAGTAATTTTGATATTAAAAGTAATTCCATATTAGCAACATTGTTTTGGGGATTAAGGCACCATGGCAGCTCAAATGAGGCAACTCAGCGTGACAACTTGTATTTTAGCTCGTTGTATTAGTCATATTGTATCTTTGTTTATATTGACTGTAAGCTATAACGGTTGTAATCATGTAACGAGAATAATAACGAGTTTTAGTGTGAGGCCAAAGGGTACTCGCGAGAGACTAGGCCTGGCAGGACCTGGGAGAGATTTCATGCTCTATCGAATGACCTCGCTGTGGGAACTTTAGAGGGACCTGGTTTGGAGGATTGAGAAGTAAGGCACTGTTGGAGCTTGTCCTGACCATGTTAGATACACTCGATAAAACACCGAAGGACCCTGACCGTGGAACCTTGGGCGGAGCAGCTTGGAGTTCCATCGGGAGTTGAGTTGTGAACCAAATAGCCCTCTGCTTAATATCACATCTGCTGTAGGTGATGTCACTATCTAGCTAAATAATTTCAGACATACACTTGAGTAAACCACCATGGTATTTGGGACTGTCAGGCAGTTGGTGAGCCACCTTTGCGACAACAGTCCCCTGACACACAGTGGTTAGGCAAAAGGCGTGTCTTGGCATTTAATGTTTATGACGTGGAGACAAATAGTGCATCAGGCATTTAATGTTGTGACATAAATTATGAGGGATGTCTTTCATAGTCTTTAATGACTGAGTTACCTCAGGGATGGTGTGGGGGCTATTTAAGGACCCAACCACCCTTGAGGAGGGGATGATCTTTTGAGAGTTTAAGAAGTTATCACTAGAGAGAATACACATCAGAAAGAGTTATTATAAACCAGAAGTTTTATTCACTCGCCATTGTCATTTATTACGAAGCTTTTAATACGTAACAGAGATTCTTGAGAGTGTTTGGTGTGTTTGCCTGCCTACTAAGGTGTATCTAGGGTGCTTACTTCTCTCTCCCTCTAGCTAAGTTACTTCTAAGTTCATTACTACCTTTTGAGTTATACACGAGAGATTTGAGAGTTTAAACTGAGTCTTATCTTCATTAGGTTTGTGTTTGCATGTTCTATCACTAATCCAAGGTTTTGGCTAATTAACTTATCATTACTATACTTCAAAGGGGTTACGCCTCCATTTTATCTAAAGTACCCTCTTACATTTGGTGACTCTGCTGGGGAGGCATTCTTCTAAGTAAGGAATATGGCGCAAGATAATGTTAATCGAAGGCTCAACTTTGATTACATCCAACACAATGAAGAATAAGCTGCGAGAGAACTAGAGGCTCTAAAGGATGGGGCTCCTCGAATAGAGGTACCTCCGGTTCAGGCGACGACAGGTGTTCCAGGAGTGACACAAGCTTCCATGAGTGCAGGGTTGGGACCTTCTCAGGTGGCGCTCCTCATGAGTAAGTTTTATGAGTTTTTGGAAACTTTGGTAGCTTCAACGATGCTGGGAGGATTGGAAGCCAATGCCTTCATAACACCAGGGGAAGCCCCAATGGCCCCACCAGGTGCAGGTGTAGCGAGAACGATCCCAACAAGCATGCCCTCTGTTGTGAATCTAGCAGTGGGAACCTCAGGAGTATCAACGGCCCCGGCTGTGATGATCGTTCCATTTGTAACGGGCACTCAGTCCATGGTCCCGTTGGTTGTTGCCCCAGTAGCATCACCCATGGAGGAAATGAGGAAGGAAATTCAGAAGTTTATGAAAGCTTCCTCGCAATCTGCTGGTGAGGTAGCTTCGATTTATGATGACTTTCGAACACCTTATCCCCAGGAATACAACGATGAGCCCTATCCAAAGGACTATATTCCTCCTATTTTTAAAAAATACACAGGGAAAGGTGGGAACCCGAAGGAGCATATTAAGTGCTTTGTTGAACACTTGGGAGCGCATTGCAATAGTAATAAGCTTAGGTTGAGAGATTTTTCTAAATCCTTAACCGATAAAGAATACACCTGGTATTCTCATTTGGCTCCCAAGAGTGTTTCTACGTGGGAGGAGATGCACATATTGTTTGTCCAGAAGTTCTTTCTGGTAGAAGATGAGTTTAGTTTGACCCAACTGGGTAGGGAGAAGCAACGACCTGGGGAAGAAGTGGTGGCCTATGTTCGAAGGTTCAGGGAAAGGTCCCTCGATATGAGGGAGGAGGCCAAAGAATCTAAGTGATTGCATATCTGTGCTGAGGGACTGCTTCCTGAGTACATCTGCCATCTTATCAATGAGATGCGCGAGGGGACTTTTTCGGCGTTCTTGAAAGCAGCGAGGAATATCTCCTTGGTGGTACGACCAAATCCGGTGGGGGTGACCATGATGTTTAGGCAGCCGATACAACCTGTGGGGGGGAGGTCTCAGTCCTCACAGGTAGGGTACACCGAGGGAGGATATGGGGGCAAGGCACCGAAGAAGGATAATAAGAGGAAGTTCATAAGAAACAGGGATGACCCACCACCATTACCTTGTACAGTTGAGGAGGCTGTCAGGTTTTATAACGCGATGGTCCAAGTAGGAACGGTCTACGAACCAAAAGACATTCTCGTTGGGGAACCCGATACGGCAATGAAGGCGGATCCTAAGTATTTCCAGGTTCATCGGAGGATCCAGCATCCAATGGAGAGCTATTTTACACTGAGAAGAATCATCGACAAGTACGTGAAGGCATGGACGTTGTAAATCCCTCCACAGAACGACAACAAAAATCCACTTCCAGCACATGGGGCCAATCTCGTGGTGGCCTATGATGAAGAAGTGAAGAGAGGATAAAGATAGTCAACGACGAAGCAAGAAGAGTACGAAGAAGCTCTGGAAGATTGTACGAGGGGAATGGCTAATGTAGTACCGGCGTATGATGAGGCAAGCGCCAAAGATGTGGAGGATGTGTACGGCGTTGAAGGCGAGGAACCAGACCCAGTCCTAGAGTACTGTACAGTCTCGAAATCCCCAAAATTCACCTGGTTCTTCGACCAGGTGGGGATACTGAAAGAGAGTAGGATGGAGATACCCAGGAAATACTTGACATTGCGAGGAAGAATGCGGTCCCTTCGCTGAGATGGAAGGGACCCATAGCTAGGTTAGTTAGGAAATTTCTCTCAGAAGTAACCTTCAGCGATGCAGATAGGGCTGTAAGGTTCCTTCATAATAGGCCATTGTATGTGATCTCCAGCGTCAACGGAGTTATCTTTTCAAGGACTCTTATGGATGGGGGAGCTTCCATCAATATCATGCCAATCAACTCTTTCCATGGAGCCAATATTCGAGAAGAAAGTTTGGTCCCCATGCCCTTGGTGATTTTGGGGTATGATAAGCAATCTTTCAAATCCATTGGGTATGTTAATGTTGGGATTGTGATGGGAAATCTGAGTTATCATATCAAGTTCCACGTAATAGAGAGTGCAACTTCTTATCATCTGCTAATATGAAGGGTGTGGATGCATAACCAAGATCTAGTTCCTTCTACGTACCACCAATGAGCTAAGGCAAACATTAAGGGGACAAAGGTGACTATTAGGGCTACGAAGAGGCTCTTCGCTGTCAAGGAAACTCACTTGGTAAACGCAACATTTTACACTGAGTTGGAGGAGGATGTCCACGTCCTAACCAGAAGAATGGAGGGAGCATGAGTTCCCTCGATCAGAGAAAGGATGGGGCCCTTAAACGAGCAGAAGAAGGAGGTTGCAAGCAGCACATGGGAAATGGCCGAAGAAGCTCACCAGGTGGTCCCTCGGCCCCAAAACATCTCGAAGCAGCTTAAAGATAGGAGGAGGACCAGAGTGGATCAGATGAAACCTGAGGCCCAACGACAAAGCATGCTGAGTCGATTCTCGAGAAAAAGAGTGGTCGAGGCTTCTAGATAGAAGAAGAGGAAGGCAGTCACTGCTACCAGCAGACAATGTAAGAAGGTCATTACTGAAGAAGGAAAGGTGGTATATCAATTGTAATGATGTGAGTGGGCGACCGAGGAAACAGATGATGAGGTCGACCCGATATATGAATGCTTTCTGTTGGATCAACGGGGATAATGTATGGTGATAGACAACTCTAACATACAGGAATTTATGGAGGAAGTCGCCGAGGAACAAGATTATATGGCGGATCGACCGAAATCGTAGGCACAAGAACTGGAGCAGTTGAACCTGGCGAGAGAAGAGGAGGACCCGATGCCCATTTTCATCTCGAAAGATCTTAGTGAGGAAAAATGAAAGGCCTTGGTTGAGTTGATTCGAGAATTTATAGATATTTTTTCGTGGAAGTACACAGAGATGGAAGGGATGGATAAGGAAGTGAGCTATCACAGGTTGAATGTTATGCCTTCAGCCATCCTAGTAAAACAAGCAATGAGAACGTACAAGCCTAAACTAGACCTGAAGATCAAGGAATAGGTCCAACGTTTGCTAAGAGTAGGATTTATCAAGCCGATACAGCACCCACTCTGGCTATCTAGCATTGTCCCAGTGGGAAAGAAAGACAAAAATCAAATAATGATCTGTGTTGATTTTAAAGATTTGAATAGAGCTTGTCCCAAAGATGAGTTCCCTCTTCCCTCCATCGATAGCCTGATAGATGCAACGGCTGGTCATGATATGTATAGCTTCATGGATGGGTATGTAGGGTACAACTAGATCAAGATGGACCCCTCAGATGCAGAGAAAATAACATTCAGAACCCCGTTGGGTAACTTCATGTACAGGGTGATGTCGTTTGGACTTAAGAATACTGGGGCGACTTACCAGAGAACAATGATGGAAATTTTCCATGACTTCTTTCATAAGTTTGTGGAATTTTATGTGGATGATTTGGTCATCAAGTCAAGAAATGAAGAGTCCCACCTGAGCGATTTGAGGAAGGTGTTTTCCCATTGTAGGAAGTTTAAATTAAAAATGAATCCACTGAAATGTGTTTTTAGAGTGACAAGTGGGAAATTTCTAGGCTTTGTGGTTGATTGACAAGGGGTGCAGATGGACCAAGACAAACAACGGGAGATCTTGGAAATGCCATGTCTAAGAACGAAAAAAAAGCTAAAGAGTTTCCTCGAAAAAGTCTCCTACCTTAGGAGATTTGTGCCTGGATTGGACGAAATAACACATCCGTTAATGCAGCTATTATGAAGGGACACGAAGTTCAAGTGGGAGGAGATTCACCATGAGTCTCTTGACAGGCTGAAGAAACTGCTCGTTTCACCACAGACCATGGTTCCCCCAAAGGCAGGAATACTATTACAGCTGTACCTCACATCCACTACGAGGTTCGTGGGAGCTTTACTGGCACAAGAGATTGACGGGCAAGAATGACCAGTCTACTACCTCAGCAGGATCATCCATGGGGCAGAAGTCAGATATAGTAGCTTGGAAAGGCATTGTTCAGCCTTAGTCTTTGTAGAACAAAAATTTAGACATTATATGTTGTCTTTTACAATTCATATTATAACTAGATGTGATCCTATTAAGTATTTGTTGGCAAGAACTATATTAATTGGCAAGGCACCTAGATGGTTCCTTATCCTCTTCGAATATGACTTGAAGTGTGTGGTTCCTCGCGCAATCAAAAGCCAGGCGTATCCCGATCTGCTGGTTATTTTCCCTTTAAGAACATTTGAGCCACCCAAGGAAAGTATCCCACGAGACGACTTGCAAGCCAATCACCTAGATGCAACGAATGAGGAATGGACAATGCAGTTCGATGGATCCTCGGCGAAAAAGAAAGGAGGAGCGGGGGTTATCCTTTTAAGAGGAATGGAGGAGATTTGCCTTTATCTTGCTCTAATAAAGAGGCGGAATATGAAGCATTGGTGCTAGGGTTGCTAGAGGCTCTTCGAAGGGGGATCCGTTCATTTTAAATCAAAGGGGATTCAAACTTGGTGGTTCAGCAAGTGAATGTAGAGTACGCATTAAAACACATGAGCCTGGCACCATACAACACAATCATCTAGAGACTTCTTTTCCAGTTCTATCGGACCAAGATCAGGAGGCAGCCCAGAAAGAAGAACCGCCACCTAGATGCCTATGCTACCATTGCCCATAAAATGGTCATGAGGAGCGATACAACTACCATCGTGATCCAATGAAGAACATCTCCTTCGATGGTACAGTCAATTCTACCAAAGGAAGAGGATGGGGACTATAGGGGAGAGATTAAGAGGCAACTGGAGGCTGGTGAAGGAACGATGGGGCTCAGAGAATTGGCCCAGTACTTTACAAACCAAGGAAACCTTTACCTCAGAAAGGCAGAAGGATGGCTGTCGAGATGCATTAGTCCAGAAGAGGCAGAGCAAAGATTGAAGAAAACACATGAAGCGCACTACGAAACAACTGAGATACCCATCTACCGAAGAATACAAAGGGAGGGGTATTTTTGGCCTAAGATGAAATAGGATGCGACAGAGCTATAATGGAAGTGCGATAAATGTCAGTTATTATTCGAGGCAACTGAATGTCACTTTGGGGAGGCTCAACCTGACTGGAGATATCCCTATATTGACCTCATTAATGATGGAGTTATCCTAACGGAGAAAATTGATGTGATGGAACTCAGGCGAAGGGCCTTGAGATTTTACGTTCAGGAGGGACAACTCTATCGAAGGGGATACTTCAACAGGCCGTTACGTTGTATCACAAAGGAAGAAGCAGATGAGGTCCTCAAATAGGCGCACGATCCATCTCATATATGAGCGGCCAAGTTATATGACCAGTTAATGACTTTGGGATTCTATTGGCCAACGATGGAGAAATATTCGGTTGAGTTCGTTCGAAAGTGCAAGGCTTGCCAACTTCATGGAAATATGATCCATGCCCCGTCAGTGGACTTACACTCCCTAGCAATGCCTTATCCTTTTCAAACTTGGGCGCTCGACCTGGTAGGGGAAATACACCCTTATTCGAGAGGGAAGATATGGATACTAATAGCAACGGAGTGCTTCACAAAGTGGGCTGAGACGATACCACTGAGAAGGGAAACAACGGGGGTGGTGAGAAACTTCATCAGAGAATACATCATTTGTCATTTTAGGATCCCAAAGGTTATCCTTTCAGACAATGGAAACCCTTTTGTGAATTCAGAAGTAACGATGCTCACAGATAAATACTCCATTGTCCATCACACTTCGACGGTGGCATACCTAAAGGGAAATGGTCAAGTCGAAGCGATTAACAAAACTTTGGTCAATATCTTGGCTAAAACGTTGGAAGATTTCCTAGGATCGTGGGATGACAAGATACCAACCGTTTTATGGGCATATCTGATGACTAAGAGGAAGCCCACAGGGTATACACCATTCTCTCATATTTATGGGGCTGAGGCGATTCTCCCAGTGGAGTTGGAAGTTCCCTCTGCTCGATATGCTTTGATAAGTAGTATGCTCCCTCAAAATAGGCATGTGCAGTTGAAAGCGTTAGATGAACACAGAGATAATTCGATGCAACACTTTCAAATGTATACGAAATAGCTGTCCAGGGCATACGATAACTTAGTAAGACCAAGGAAGTTCGTGAAAGGAGATCTTGTATTGAAGGCAGCGGTGAAACACATCAGGGGGATTCATCTACCTAAGTTTACAACGAATTGGGAGGAACCCTTTATTATAAAAGAGGCTCATGACTCAGGTTATTGATTAATTTCTAAGATAGAAGAAGACAGGCCATTTAAGATTAACAACAAATGGTTGAAGGTCTATCATGTGTAAATAATTATGTTTGAGGTCGCTGATGTGTTTGGCTATTGTTATGAATACACAAGTTCTTTTTATTATAACTCAAGTAAAGATAAAAGAATTACAGAGTTTCACAAGCTACACAAATAGTTTTAGCACAAAGAAATGGCATGAGGAAATTGATATCTTTCTTCATTCATAAACTTTGGGGCATTACAAAATTGGGAGCTATTGCCCAAGAATTACATGAGAAGAAGAAAAAAACACATATACAAAAACTCATTGGACTAGGAGGAACCATAAATTTGGGGAGGAGAAAAAATCTCCAAGAAGACCCGAAGAAGTTGCTAAGCAAGACCGTTGGGCATTTATGGAAACCTCCAACCTTGTCTGTGCTTGCGTGCGTTCGATAAAGAGTTTTTCTCATTTTATCTTCGCTACACGCAGAGTTTCTTCGAGGTCCTCCACCTCCTTGTCAATAGATCCAAGAAGATGTGCTAGCTCGGCCAATTTAGCCTCCTTCGCCCGATGATCCTCCTGATGTTTTCGTAAGAGTTCCCTTTGGTTGTTTACTCGTTGGCTCTTCAAAGTCTTCAAATGTGTGATAAGCCAACCAAAATGGAAGCCACCGCGACCCAACTCCCTCAGATAACCAAGAAATTAGTTAAGGAATGGTCGGATAATGCTTGAAGTCGGAGTGTTGGCAATTTCAACAACAATGATGGCCATGCCTTGAAGCCTGTAACTCATAACGGAGATGTTTAAGCGCAGACAATCCATCGTGAATGTCTCAGGATGATGATTTATAAGCTGTTCAATGACCAGAACGCTGAAGTACCATCAGACAGAACGTGTGAGGAACTAGGTCAGGCAGAGGATTCTCACAACCAAACTCGCTCTCAGCAGTGGCACCGGTCGTGGAACCTTGGTCATCGTAGTTGGAATCTTCTGAAATGACAGGTTCCCGGTGCGTCGAGGCAATGGGTGAAGGAGCTGGTGGAGAATCCTCTCGAGCAACCTGAGAACAGTTAGAGGAAATATGGAGGTTATGAAAAAAATCTTAACAAGTGTTTTCATTGTTAAGTCACCGATATAGGTGGAGTTTTTAGAAAAAATCTTAACAAGCGTTTTCTTTGTTAAGTCACCGATATAAGTGGAGTCTTTGGAAAAATCTTAACAAGTGTTTTGTTCTTAAGTCACCGATATAGGTGGAGTTTTTGGAAAAATCTTAACAAGTGTTTTCGTTGTTAAGTCACCATATAGGTGGAGTTTTTGGAAAAATCTTAACAAGTGTTTCCGTTGTTAAGTCACCGATATAGGTGGAGTTTTTGAAAGATCTTAACAAGTTTTTTCGTTGCTAAGTCACCGATATAGGTGGAGTCTTTGGAAAACCTTAACAAGTGTTTTCGTTGTTAAGTCACCGATACATGTGGAGTTTACGAAAAAACCTTAACAAGTGTTTTCATTGAATAAGTCACCTACATAGGTGAAGTTTGAGAAACTGAGAAAAGCAGAGAGAAATTTGCGAAGTACCTTAGCAGTCGTAGAAGCAAGAACGGGAGTCACCACGGTGGCCACAATGGTAGAAACTATTGGGGGCGGGTTCACCGCCCCAGTAACCTCAATGGGGCCTTTGGCTGAAAAAGCCTCAACGGTAGGCAAACCTCCCTCGCCAATATAAGGGACTAAGGCCAACATAGGCGTATCATCAGAAGAAGATGTTGGACCTTTAAGAGATGCCCCAACGCCAGTGGGTCCAGAAGAGCTAACGGGAGGAGCAGCAGCATCAAACTTGGCCTGGGAAAGGAAAAGGCCACTAAGTGCAAAGGGTGGAGAGAGACTTGGAGAAAAATGCCGCAACAAAGCTAAGTGTTAAAAATGACAAATTAGTACTCAAAAAGAGATAAATACTTATAAACGTTACTTACCCCAGTTATAGCACGAAAGAGGGGAATTGCGATCAGAGGTCTCGTCAGTACAGTATGAAGGAGAAGGTTAGCTATAAGAGATGCCACTTCCACCTAAAACAGCCCAACATATCAAAATGATAAACAAAAGCAATGGGAAAAATAAAAGACGTGAGACTTGATAAGAAATTTACCTCAGGGGCACTCTCTTAAACCACAACGAGGGGCAGAGGGACCTCTTGCTCGGAGGGTAATTCATAGGAGGCTGGAGTACTTGCCTCTGGTTGGCTAGACATTTTAGCATACCTAACGGGGGCAACTCCCGTAGCAGCTTCTTTGGCCCGTCAGGAGGCAAAACGGTGAGAGTAGGTCAGGCCTATCATGGGGGAACGGGAAGGAGTGGTATCGGCTTGAGAGATATCGCAACGCCCCCACGAAATGTCTTACAGGGGGACTAGGAGGACTAGAGGGGCTGGGCCTTTCTTCTTCAGCTCCCTGTACCAAAGTTATCAAAGAAATAAGTGAATGCAGCTTTCCTTAGGAAAATGGGAACAAGAATAAAACATACACACATACCTGAGATCTGGAGGGAGAATAAGAGGGTATAACAACTGGTGAAAGTGGCGAGGAGTCAAAAACAAAAGGGGAAGGGGATGGAGGTACCTCGGCAACCCGTCTCTTCAGGGACTTAGTACCCAGTGCTTTCTTGCTTGAGCTCGTTGCATCACCACCTTCAGGTACCCTCGACCTCCTCCTCTTTTTTACAGGTGGCTCAGTGGGATCAACCACGATTGTGGGAAAATCAGTCAAAGGAGGAATGACGACAGCGCGCCATTGAAACTCGACATTTATTCTTGCGAATTCAGCTTCAACCTGCCTCCTCAGCTCTTCAGCTATCTTTGGAGATATGGGAGGGGGAACAGAGGTAATAAGAAATGCCTCCAAGGGAGTTTGTGAATGGACCTGGGGCTTGGACTTCGAGGAATTAGACTTATTGGCCTTTTTAGCATGTGGCTCAGAAGGCCCTTCTCCTGTTGCAGCTTCGGTCGAAGGGGCAGATGGTTTGGGGGTTGCAGCAGCCTTGGGTTTGACCGTGGTAATATGGATCATGGGGTAGTATGGAGGAAGCTCATTGGGAGGTTCTTTGGGAGTCTGGATTAGAGGGAACTCAATCCCAAGAACATAATTACCCTTCAACCCCAACTCTAAGGCAGAAAATTAAAGAACTGGAGGATACACGGGATCCCCCTCGACAAATTCAGAAATTTGGGCTAGTTGCCTCGGCCAATACTTTGTTGTAAATAGAGGGGTCACGTCCCCTTGCCTTGTGATACTTGGAATGGTGACTCGCCCAGCCAGTGTAGAACTCACTCCCCACGCAGAAGTTAAGGAAAACAGAGAACACGCCTCGCTAAAAGAGACCTTGGGGTTGGATGATTGAAACACCGAGCGAGGAGCCCCTTGATCAAAGCCAAACTGACGACTGCATCAGTTGGGATTGTAGTGCTCGCTGGTGTATCCCCACTCGGTGTAAGAGGGAAGGTAGCCTGGTGAAAATAGAAGGACCATGGCTAGTGAGGGCTCTTCAGTAATAAGGTCTACAGTATTTGCATGGACCACTCTTGCCTCATGCTTGAAAAAATCATAAGTCTAGAGAAAAATATCCTCTTCATAGGGCCTCATCACAAAACTTGAAAAGTCATCGATAAAGGAGGTCAGCTCCTTTCATCTTTATCTCTTGTGATAAATAAAGGAGCAAGGGGGCAAGATTACTTCCCCCGAAGGAGGGTGGTTGGTCTTGGCTGCTACGGCCGAGAAACGCACATAGAGGAAGCCTATTAGGAGGACACAGTTGGCAAAGTTGGACAGGTTGTAACGACCCAGAGATCGATCCATGTTAAAAAGGGCTCTATCAAGCCATGTGTAGAGGGATCTCAAGGCGATTATAGCTAGAAGAAGCTTGATACCCCGGGCCAAACGGAGGGATATATTGATGAGATCCCTTCGAGGCTGGTCGTTGGGCTTCCCCGTTAAAAAGAAGCGAGAAAGTGATAAGGATATAGGCAGGAAGTTCCAGCGATGTACCTTGTACAGGGGCATCCTCGGAGGAACTACCTTAAGAAGGATCCTTGAAGAAATAATTGATAAGAGGAGTGAAGGTAGCTTTGTTTGAAGTACCGATGCACCTTCGGCATTTACGGTCCAATTCTAAACTGTTAGCAGTCTCCTGGGCATCCAAGGTTTCATCGAAATAGGGCTCATGGCTTGTTGCCTCAAGGCCTAGGAACTCGCACACGTCCTCCAACGTTATTATAAATTCGCCCCATGCAGCAATGAACGTATGAGTGGTAACATTCCAGTGAGATACCAGAATGAGAAGGGAAACATTATTTTTGGACAAGGTGAACTCACCAAACCACTTGGCCCGATGAAGCCCAATCTTAGTGAGGGTATCAGCATGGAAACTCTGCATATAGGAGATCCAAGCAGCAAAATGAGCAGGAGAGCCCCCAGGACCTTCAAAGTAGATTGGGACCATAGGAAGTCCCCTCGCTCAAGACAAAATCTGAGAGTCCCCTCGGGAGGTAAAAAGCCCCAGTCATCAGAATTCTCATCTTCATCACCAAGCGTCATGGCATCATACTTGGCATTAAAAATGCAACTCTTACAAAACCCAGTGAAGTCATCACCCTTGCCGAAAATGGGGGATCGGCGGTAGAAACACAATTGTTCTTGACGAGCAGCAGTTAATGAGACGGCAGAGGAGGCGGTGATAATAGGGGCGGCAGGTGGAGCACTGGTGGCAAGTGAGGCAGGGTTGCTTGAAGAGGCCATTACAGACAACAACGAAGTGCAAGAAATAAATCTTGATAAAAGAAGGGTTGGGAATGAAGATGGAGAACCACAACCATGGGTGGTGGCGCAACAGATTAGAAAGGGAGGAGAATGAGTAAAGAACTGGACAACAATGGAGGTTTTCGCACAGGTTTCTCTCTCTAAGGAATATGAGAACTTGAAGAAGAAGAAGGAAAGAGAAAGGTTTAAAATAAAAGAGACGTTTGAAACCTTTTAATACTGCCTTTTGAGTTTCCCACCATCGCACGTGCAAGGCCGCTTATAATCATTTCAAATGAACACATGGCACTTCGGGAAGTGTTTTGACAGTTGAAAAAACAACGCTACATCATTTACGAAGTGACACCTGGGGAATAGAAAGGGTTGCCTTCTTCAGCAAGTTCGAGTTTTGGCACCAGAATTTTTTGTCAGACATATCCAATAACTCCCAACGGAAAAGATGTCCTAACGGTTCAAAAAAGCTATGATGTCCCCTCGCTACAAGTCCAAATGTTGTTTAAATGGTGACTCGGCTGCATCAGGAAGAATTTCTGCTTTTTTGAACATAGGGAAGCATTACAAGGGAGAATTTCACTTACCAAGAATCAGAACGAGTATTTGAGATGGTTAGCAAGCCTTTCGGGAGAAGTTCAAATAATAAAGCTAGAACGGTTGAAGCGTAGTATAAGGAAAAAGTGGCGATGTCCCTTTGTCAAAGCCCCAACAAGTCGTAGTGATTAGGCTCAGGTACATCGGGGAGAATTTTACTTTTTCCTAGAAATTATAACGCTGTGGTTCTAATGAAGGAAAAGAGGCCAGAATTTTTTCATGCAGAGAAGGTTCGTCGGTTTGAGAAGTTTCATGCAGCCATTTCTTGCTCCAACAACTCTCTCCATGAAGGGGCGAATGTAGAGGGGGATTGAAGGTAATTTTCAGATTAGAAGTAATTCCACATTAGCAACAGTGTTTTGGGGATTAAGGCACCGTGGCAGCTCAAGCGAGGCAGCTCAGCGTGATAATTTATATTTTAGCTTGTTGTATTACTCATATTGTATCTTTGTTTATATTGATTGTAAGCTCTAACGGTTGTAATCATGTAATGAGAATAATAACGAGTTTTAGTGTGAGGCCAAACAGTACTCGTGAGAGACCAGGCTTGGCAGGGCCTAGGAGAGCTTTCATGCTTTATCGAATGACCTCGTCGTGGGAACTTTAGAGGGACCTGGTTTGGAGGATTGAGAAGTAAGTCACCGTTGGGGATTGTCCTAACCATCTTAGATACACCTGGTAAAACACCGAAGGACCCTGACCGTGGAACCTCGGGCGGAGCAGCTTGGAGTTCCATCGGGCATTAAGTTGTGAACCAAACAACCCTCTACTTAATGTCACATCTGTTATAGGTGATGTCACTAACAAGCTAAACAATGTCAGACCTACACTTGAGTAAACCACCGTGGTATTTGGGGCTGTCAGGTAGTTGGTGAGCCACCTCTACGACAACAGCCCCCTGACACACACTGGTTAGGCAAAAGGCATGCCTTGGCATTTAATATTTATGACATAGAGACAACTAGTGCATCAGGCACTTAATGCTGTGACATAAAGTATGATGGATGTCTTTCATAGTCTTTAATGACTGAGTTGCCTCGGGGATGGTGTGGGGGCTATTTAAGGACCACAACCACCCTTGAGGAGGGGATGATCTTTTGAGAGTTTAAGAAGTTATCACTAGAGAGAATACACATGAGAGAGAGTTATTACAAATTGGAAGTCTTATTCACTCGCCATTGTCATTTATTACGAAGCTTTTAATACGTAACAGATATCTTGAGAGTGTTTGGTGTGTTTGCCTGCCTACCAAGGTGTATCTAGGGTGCTTACTTCTCTCTCCCTCTAGCTAAGTTACTTCTAAGTTCATTACTACCTTATGAGTTATACACGAGAGATTTGGGAGTTTAAACTGAGTCTTATCTTCATTAGGTTTGTGTTTGCATGTTCTATCACTAATCTAAGGTTTTGGCTAATTAACTTATCATTACTATACTTCAAAGGGGTTCGCCTCCATTTTATCTAAAGTACCCTCTTACAGAAAGTGTCCAGACAGTTCACCCCCAGAAAATATGACAAACCTGCCAGTGCTGCAGTCTCAACCATCAACAACATCTCTCAACCAACTACATCGTGGGCTCCAGAAAGTCACCCTGTCCCAGTAAAAAAAGAATACACCGAGATCCATGCTCCCCTCTCTAAAGTTTATCAAGCCCTGTTAAGCCGAAACCTTATCAAACCCTTGGACCCTCGTCCACTTTCAAGAAACTTCAAGGCAGATGCCCATTACTCCTTTCACCAAACTGCTGGACATACCACCGACCAATGCTTTCACCTCCGAAACATAATCCAAGGTCTAATTGACCGGGGTACCATTGCCCCACCAGCCAAGCCTAAACCAGACACTACTCACAACCCACTCTCAAATCATACCAATGCTATCTTCTTAGAAATGAACCCAGAATTTGATCCCTTAACTCAAATCACACTTATACACTCTCCCAAACCTATCCAATTTTGCCCATATTTCCTCCTACACCCTGCTAGCCTCGTTGATCAGGCACTGTCACTCCTTACTAGAGCATGCATCGTTGTTCGTACCCATTTCGAAAATGGAAGTATGGAATTATCAGAAGTGTTAAACCAACTCCTAGAGTTCAAGCAGAAATTGCCCTCACAGATGATCATTGATTGCCAGAGGTTCAGTACGCTGTTCTTAGAAGAACGAAAATGAGCCCGAGAGTCACACAATTGGGTGGTACAAATCGATGAAGTCAGCCTAGATGATGTTGTCCAAATTATGGGAGGATTATTCAAGCAAAACAATAATATCTACAGTATGACCGAGTTACTTGATACTCTGATGTTACAAGGACGCCTGGTCCTTTCACCCTTACATATCCCCATAGAATGGGAAGACCTGTATAAATAAGCCATTGAAGTTGTGGAATGCATTGAATTTTTATGGAAAGACAGAATTGTTGCCACTGGATGGGGGGGAAGAATTTAAAAATTCAAGTGAAGATCAAGCTTCAGAATAAACTGGCCCGGTTGCCGACATGTGTGGGATGATATCATTTAAAGAACTCCTCGGAGAAATAAACAAGATAGAAGAACATCCCGAGATTGACGAAGAGACGGTGTTCATGTTCTTCCCTTCTTCAGTAAATCACATGACCAGATCAGGGAGGCATTACCATATCCCAAACTCACTACCCACAAATGATAAGGGGAAGGGCGTTGAAAATCTTCCTATGCCAGAGATGACCCTCGAGGAGAGCAAGATCCTCGATCAACTGAAGAAAACTCAAGTTAACATCACTTTATGGGGGCTTTTCATGTCTTCTCAGCTACACAAAAATGCTTTGATCCAGTTGCTCACTCGACCCACAGTTCCTCCTTCTATACACCAGAAGAAGCGGTAAATCTAGTCGGATGCCTGACCTATACCTGAATGCTATCCTTTTTTGAAGAAGAAATCCCCAAAATTGGGCCAAACCACAATCACGCACGCAATATCTTCGTCGAAGTTATGGGGAAGATCGTACCACTCTCTCTTATCGATAATGAATCCGCCTTGAATGTCTTCCCATTAAGAAACTTCAAACGCTTAGGACTGAAGGAAAAATCCAACCTTCGCTGTTGTACATGCCTACGATAATACTCGTCGAGAAGTGATGGGATCCATAAAACTTGTAATAGGGTGTTAAATTCCAAGTTATCAACATCCCAACTTGTTTCAACCTGTTATTCGGACAACCTTGGCTCCATAGTATCAAGGGTGTGTCTTCCTCACTCCATCAGAAATTGAAGTTCTTCCCCGATGGATGAGTCATCACCATTTTGGGCGATGATGATAATATCGAAGGTGCAAGTACTCACAATTCAATCCTTGAGATACCGCACGGGTCAAATGATATGCTCCTACCAGGATTCCAAGTTGAGACACTTTTACTCCTGGCAGGGGACGATTTCAAAGAAAGGGTTTGTCCGGAATACGACCCTTATGGAAATGTTAATGTGATTCAGATGTTCAGAAACATGCACTTAATGCCCGGACTGGGTCTAGGACAAAGATAATAAGGGATAATTGAGCCCATTGAACTAAAGAAGGCTTTCCCTCCTTGTGGTTTGGGGTATCAACATCGAAACAAGAGCTAGGAATGATCCTCCAGTCTCGACCAAAGAGAAGATTAGACTACATCCAGACTATCCCAGGTGACTCCATGAATGGACGATTCATCAAAGAGGGTGAAGACTTCCCCTTTTGCTGCTTTTCAGAACCATGGTATGACCTTACAGACAAGAAGATGAAGCCTAGAATGGAGATCTTTTTCCAAGACAACTACTCATGGGCCGAAAGTTCCCAACACCATGTACAACCACTCATCAGAGATACCAAAGATTCTGAGAGAAGTGACTCTGAGGACTCATTCAACTTACAAACACTGGGGCTAACACTCTGCATGGTTCATTCAGGCACTGCACCGCTGGATCCATCCCACTTGATTAAAGTTGTTGATACACCTCTCCTCAACTGGCATACTGCGCCCGTTCTACCTGCTAAAATCTCACCTAGCCTCAATATTTACCCCATCTTTTCTTCTGTTGTCTATCCTTGCTCAAATGTAATCGAGACCTCCTTTGATGAGGTTCTCAATGTTGTTTTTCCTATCAATGAAAGAAACGAAGATTTTAAGTATCTTGTTGTGCCTTACATTAATTGTTTAGATTCTAATCAAACTTTTGATGATGATGATTTTGTAAATGAACAATTCTTAACTGATCTAAATAAGGTTAATAACAAACAACATAATCGGATTCAAGTTAATTAAGAAGAGACTGTTATTGTTAACCTCGGTTCTAATAGCCAACTGCACGAGATTAGGATAGGGGCTACCCTTGACGAGCCGGAGCGCGCATAACTCGAAGAATTACTGAAGGAATTCATGGATGTCTTCGCATGGTCCTACGATGATATGCCCGAAATTGATCCCAAAATATCTCAACATGAGATCCCAACTCTTCCAGATTATAAGTCGATTAAACAAAAGTTAAGAAAGCTTTGCACCAAATGGTCGCTCAAGGTCAAAGAAGAAGTGGTCAAATAGTTGAACGTAGGTTTCATTCGTGTGATCGAATATCCCACATGGTTAGCCAACATAGTGCCTATGCCGAAATCGGGAGGGAAAGTTCGAATGTGTGTAGACTACCGAGACTTGAACAAAGCCTCTCCAAAGGACGATTATCCGTTACCCAATATCGACATGATCGTGGGCAACACAACCAGTCATTCTCTCAAGTCATTCATCGATGGGTTCACCGGATATAACCAAATCAAAATGCACCCAGATCATTAAGAAAGACCACGTTCATCACCCTATGGGGAACCTTTTGCTACATTATTATGCCATTTGGTCTCAAGAATGCCTGGGCTACCTACTGGTGGGCTGCCATAACCATCCTGCGCGATCTGATTAACAAAGAAGTCGAGGTCTATGTGGATGATATGATTATCAAATCCAAAACTAGATAAGGTCATGTTCCCGCTCTCCGAAAGTTCTTCGAACGACTGCAACGATATCAGATGAGACTCAATCCATAAAAATGTGTATTCGACGTTACAAAGGGGAAATTCTTGGGATTCATGGTCAGTGAGAAGTGGATATAAGCATATCCTACTAAGCTGAAAGCCATACTTGAGATGCCACCTCCCCAAATAGAGAAAGAAGTTCGAGGTTTCCTTGGAAAATTATAATACATCAGTTGATTCATCATCTAGCTAACCTCCATCTGCGAAACTATTTTCAAACTCCTCCGAAAGGATTCAACCAAGGTTTATAATGAGGCCTACCAAGAAGCTTTTGACCGAATCAAGCAATATCTGACCCAACCTCCGGTATTCATGCCACCATAGCCTGGTCTCCCTTTGCTCCTATACCTAACCATAATTGACACTACAGTTGGGGCTTTGCTAGCCCAATACCTTGAAAATTCCTGCAAAGAAAGAGCCATCTATTACGCTTCGCAAATTAGCTGGGTACGAAGTCAACTACACTGCTTTGGAAAAAGCATGCGTCGCGCTTTTTTGGGTCACCCAAAAGTTGCAACACTACTTTCTCGCCTTCCCCATCAAACTGGTATCTTAAGTACCTGCTTGAGAAACCCACCTTATCCAGCTGAATGGCTCGATGGTTGATGTTCTTAGTCGAGTTTGATATCGTGTGAGTCATGTAGAAAGCCATAAAAGGAAGAGCCATCTCTAACTACCTCGTTGACTACCCCATGGAAGAAGCTGATGTATGGGTCTCTAAATTCCCAGATGAAAACATCCTCTACACTGCTCAAGATGACCATCGATGGCAAATGTTCTTTAACAGTGCTTCCAACAAAAAAGGATATGGCATTGGGATACTTCTGATCGCCCCAGATGACTCCCACACTCCCATCGCCATCTAATTGGATTTCCCCTGCACCAACAACATGACTAAATACGAGGCGTGCACGGTAGGCCTCAAGGTTGCGCTCAAGAAAGGAATTAAATGCCTAGATGTCTATGGGTATTCTTCCCTCATCATCGGCCAAGTTCTCATAAAATGGAATGTCAAGGACGAGAAGCTCCAACCCTTCCATGCCCACTTAGAAGAACTAGCCTCCTAATTCTGAGATATCACCTTCCACTACCTACCTCGAGTAAAGTATAACCTAGCCTATGCCCTTGCTACCTTGTCCTCCATGGTCGACATGCCCGAAGAAATAATAATGGCCCCTTCCTAGTGCAAAATCAAGATAAACCAACCTATTGCTACCACATGGAGCTCATCACCATAGAAGATCCCGAGCAAGCCAATTACTGGTACTATGATAGATGGAACCTCCTCAAGCATGGTAGGTATCCTAAGGGTTCCAACAAGAAAGATCGAGCAACCCTCCGAAGACTGGCCGCCCAGTAAATCATCTGTCATAAAGTAATGTTCAAGAGAAACTTTGATGGAACCCATCTACACTGCATCGCAAGGGATGACATTGAAGAGGTAATGCAGAGAATCCACAATGGGGAATGCGGGCCCCATATGAATGGTCACATGCTTGCCAAGAAGATCATCCGACAAGGCTACTACTGGACCACCATGATCCAGGATTGCACTGCTTATATCCTAAGATGTCGCAAATGCTAACAGTTCTCCAACCTCCAACACCTGCCTCCACATGAATTATACAACATGACTTCTCCATGGTCATTCTCCACTTTGGGCATCGACATTATAGGGAAGGTTACACCTAAGGCCTCCAACGGGCATGAGTTTATCCTGGTTACCAATGATTACTTCACCAAATGGGTCAAAGACGAGTCATACACAGTTCTGAACGCCAAGAAAGTTGCCCAATTCATCAAGAAAAACATCATCTACCGATATGAAGTCCCACACGAGTTGGTGTCAGATAACGGGTTACATTTTGAGGAAAAAGTCACAGAAGTGGTCGAAGAGTATGGGATTCAAAGACACAAATATTCTCCCTACCGACCAACGATGCAGTCGAAGCAGCTAACAAAAATCTCAAAGTCATCATCAGTAAGATGACTGAAAGTTGTCAAGATTGGGCTAACCGAATCCCTTACGCCCTCTGGGGTTACCGAACCTCAATCCGAACCTCTACTAGGTCTACCCCTTACTCTCTAGTATACGGCATGGAAGTGGTCCTAGCCATGGAGCTGGAAATCCCTTCCTTTCGTGTCACGCTCGAAAGCCAAGTCAGTGAGGAGGACTGGCATCAAAGTCACCTCAACGAGATATCACTCTTGGATGAAAGGAGACTGAAGGCATTGTATCACATACAAGGGTACCATCGCCGTATAGCGCGGTCATTTAATAAGAGAGTCAAGGACAGGGGTGTCCGAGAAGGGGATTTAGCCCTCAAGGAAATAGTAGAGCCAATTTGGGTCCCCAGAGGGAAATTCAAGCCCAACTAGAGAGACCCATACATTGTCAAGAAAATCTTGCCCGACGATGCCGCCATGCTCATCGATCTAGATGGAGAAGAGATGGCTCGTCCAGTTAACCTGGACTGCCTCAAGAAGTTCTACCCCTGGTCTGAAATCTTGTCGTGCTATGACTTTTCTCATCTCCCTTCTATTCTTAAAAAAAATCTCTTAATTTCGCTTTACCCAGAACTATGTGGGCCTGATCCTCTACAAAACCATTTTCAGAAAAATTAAAAAACTTTCAAAACCCCCAGAGGTACGTAGGTAGATCATACATCTTACATGAGCACGACCCTTTCTTTTTCACAAAAAACTATTATTTCCTTATCTCCAAGAACGACAATTCATTCTAACATATACTTGAACAAAAGGATTATGCATGCCTTAGAGATCGGTATAGATAATTAAAAAAAATAAAAATTCATCAAAAGGCACAACTAGATGATCAAAAACTTGTTTATTTCATTAATAAGAAATTACAGTACAATTACATAAGAAAATAAAGGGATAACTCCCTTCCCCCCTTACCTTCCTAAAAAGCCAAATTTATTCCCCATTACAAAAACAAACTCTCCCAGCAGATTGAGAGGGATGGGTCGATGGATGCTGACTCTCCTACAAATAGCCAAGCTGCATGCACAAACGCTCTATCAGATCTTCTACCGAAAAGAAGTATAGTGTTCGAGGTGGTATGATCCGCTCCTAGCCAAATTGGCACAGAAACCGCCAAGGGAAATAAAAAGAGGTATGTCTGAGACCAACCAGCCGAACGTACAGGTATTCTCCCAGTTACAGAACAGGCAGCAGTTGTCCCCACCAAGGCACTGACCAATATAGATTTAAATCCCCATGCTCCATAAACCAGTTCTCCCAGCTCTCAATATCCAGGCCCACGCTAATGAAATGGCACGAAAAGAAGTTGGGTACAGCCGATAAAGGATATTCCGGAGGATTCACCAGGCGAAATCTTTCAGACAACCACATGAATAGCATCACTAGGCTCCCCCTCAGAAAGTCATAATGACCTTCTCTCTAGGCATCGAAGCCATTCAGAGTCTCCGCCAGTATCACCGCTGTGGGATTGCGACGGTAAAACATCCATAAAGTAACAACTGCAAGTTGTGTGTCCACCAACAATTCCCCAGTCATCAACAGTAATTTTGAAACCAAGCCCAAAACGACGGCTCCGGCATATCAAGCATCACCAACCTTCTGCAAATGCATGGAATTAAGCACCACCAGAAGAGAAATCATTCCTCCAGTAACTAAGGATATACCCACCGAGGGCGAGACGCGGAGAAGTCCAGCTAATAACTCCCGGGGAGATTAAGAAAACTCAGGCAGAGCCGTAGAATCACCGGGATTTATCCTCAACATGGAAAAAAAATCCTCGTAGGTCGGACAGACTTCTTCCAAGCCAAAGAGAAATACATGGTCTTCAGGGTACCAGAATTGTACCGTCGCCATCAGCATGTTCCACGCTATGGGTCGATTACGCCATAAAGAAACTCGACTCATGTTGTAAGCATCGTAGTCGACATTATAGGAACACATCACCTCCAAAGTCTAGAGGTAGTTGGCAAACTCAACATTACCAGGGAGGCCCATCTCATAGAATAAGAGAGGGAGAATGTGAAGGTGTGATGAAAACACTCCACCCTTACCCCTTTTTATACTTGAAAACGCCCACAAAAGACATAACCTCTGCAGGAATCGGAAGAAATCCTTCCCCACAAGGTACCAAATGCTGGAGAGGGTACCAATCAAAGCTTTGAAATTTATGGGACTGGACTGACCTGCCTACAGGCAGGATAGGGTGCTTGCCGATCGGCAAAGTCCTACTTTTGAAAATTTACCTTTTTCCTCTTTTGTCAAAATTCAGGAAACCCAATAAAAGTAAATTGATATTCTCAAAATTTCAAATCCCTTTTCCATCTTTAAATAATTCCTCATTATGAATAAAATTTTCCTTCAAAATACCAAAAATATTTCTTTTTACGGTCTCAGCAGTAAAGTAAAAAGTGCATGTACATGCATTCATTCATTCATTACTAACAGAAGATAATAAAAAAAATCCATTGCATTGCATAGATATATGCTTCTTTGTGTTACATCAATCTTGCAAGAAATAAAGAAAAGAAAAAATAACGGGACTCAGCCCGAACCCACATTCTCCGTCTCTCTCTCTCACCTAATCTTCACTTCTCTCCTAAGATCTTCCACCCCTGCGACACACTCTCTTTCCCCTATGGCGAGATTACGTACCACCGCTACCCGAACCAGACTCCTCCCCGGATGAGGCAGAAGGAACCAAGAAAGAAAGAACAGGAACTGCATCTCAAATATGGGCAGTCGTCGAAGATATCCAGTCCCTATTGCCCCTCAGCCAAGTGATGGACACCTGGATGTGCTGCAAGAAAGGACATAATCAATATCAAGGAAAAAAGGTCAAAAGAAACCAAAGGATAGAATAGAAATATATACCTCAGGACGAAGGACCTCCTCTATCAAGCCCAACTCCTTCGGGTCCATCGCATGAGGATGATGCAGCATAGGCACCATCCCTCCGTCAGCGTGCCGAATGTTGTAGGAAGTAGTATGTAAAGGGCACCGTCGCCGTCGCCGCATATGTCGATGGACCACCACCACTGTGGGAAGACCCCACTGGCCGACTCGAACCCCCAGGAGGGAAAGGAAGTGCATCATATATGATGGGCGCCATCATTCAGCTCATCACAAAGTTCATATAATCATACGGTACAGCCGTATCGGTGTATAGCATATAGGACTCACCAATCATCGTCGCGATCCTCACATCTTTTGACGTCAGTCACTCTAGCCTCATAGATATAGGAGGACTCACGGTGGCACCACCACCTCCTCCTCAGCAATCTGTCGGACAACCCTCTCCCTGAGATACCAAGAGTGGCCAAACTCATGCGCCAACAAACGCCTCATCTGCGCATTCACTCAGTCAACCCCGTGTCCTGAATGGTAATCCCCCAAGGTTAAAAAGTCACTTGAAAAATCCCCAGCAGATATAAGTCAATACAGAATCACAGCATACAGATATTTGGACTGAAGAAGAAAAATTCTTACGCTATCACTGGTCAGGCCATTCAAGACTTGACGCACCGCCTCCAAAAAGAGAGACTTCCTCGACTGTCGATTGGCCTTCCGCCACTGATGCAATAGGTAAAAATCCCCAACGGTATCATCCTTCAAAGCAATCAGCTGGGTATTACACCCAATCACCTCATTGAACCACATCTTCCAAAGATAGGAAATTCGCAATTAAAAAGAGATGTGTAAGGAAAATGCGAATGCATGAAAGGAAAATGTGCAAACTAAAGAATACCTCAAAAAGATACATGGATCCAGTAAAAGTTTATCGGCAGCACCGACTGAATGCATCTAGAGAAAAATAAAGGGTCGCCAAAGTCAGACTCCCCAAATCATTGAGAGGGATGTTCGAAGACATCCTCAAGTATGGCAAAAACCATAAATGGATGGCATCGCCTCTCGATGCCACCAAAAATCCCCCCAGCACCAACAAAATGAACAATCGGTCCATCTGTCTCACCTGCAGCCCATCCCCCACATCAATTACCCCACCCAGCAAAATATCCTTCAGCAACGACAAGCGAATGGAGTCCCCAGACACTATCCTCCCCACATCACCAAGCGCTGCCCGCACCGCCTTCGGCCTCACCCGCAAAGAGTGATCCACCTCTATATGCTCTCCATCACAATCTAGCCCCAGCAGCTACTGCACATCTATGGGAGTCACAGTCATCTCCCCGAAACAAAAATGGAAGGTATGGGTAGTGTCCCACCACCTCTCCCCCAGAGCGCATAAAACCGCCGTCGAACGAGGTGTCTCATCCAGCATAAACTCTAGCCTCCCAAAGCCTACTGAGTATACCACCCAACGTACCATAGGTGGAAGGTACTCCCAGACATCCTTAAGCCCCGTCATCCCGTGGGCACGCATATTCGACAGAGACACATTCGACTGCCAAAATAAAAATCCTTATCAAAATCCAAGAAAAAGGAAAATCACCAAAAAAAATGCCAAAAGTCATTTAACTTACATAACCGCCAGGGTTCACCACCCTCGAAGAGCGATGACGCGATGTCTCCCACAGCAAAGTCCGCTCATCCGCAATAGACTCGAATGCGTCAAAGGAGTTCTCACTCCCCAAAGCAAGAGGCACTGTGGCCATCCATTCCACATTCACCCAGTCGTCAACAACCAACCACTCTCGGTGTACTGCAGTGCTCACGAAAGCGAACATTTTTCAGATCACGAATTGCTAGAATGTTTTGCAGAATAAAATTGTAGAGAGAGAGAGAAGGCAAGAAGCTGTGAAAAATGAGAGGAACCCGCCCCTTTTAATAGGATGCCAAGGATCATTCTGATCGACACTGACCTCCTACCTACCGATCGACAGTGACCATTTACCTTGTCGAGGTAGTCCAAAAGTCCGTGCCACTGCCGAATGGCCCCCTCCACACCATGCCGACCGGCACCCACCTTAAATTTTCGTGTAGAAATTCCCAAAAATTCCCAGAAAACCCTGAAAAATCCTCAGAAAAATTCCAAAAATCCCGAAAAGGATTTAGAACATGTTCACCACGAAAATTTCGCACTCCCTCAAGCGGAACCCCTATTTCCTAGCGGAACTCTCAAAAGCCAAGTGAATTTCTTCCCGGCAACGTCCCCAAAGGACCCCTAAAGCATCCCAAACGTCAAGATCATCTCCTATTCCCCAAAGGTCTCAAATTTCCCTGAGCAATACGTCCAAACCCTAGACCACCTAATCACGTCCCCAGTAGAATTTATAGCATCAAATTGGTTGTTTCCCCGATAAAGTCTCCAAAAGACATGAGGATTTCCCCAGTAATCATCTCCCCAGCTCAAATCAAAATCATGAGGTAATTTCCCCGACAGAGTTCCCCGAGGTCATCTCAATTTAAGCCCTCAGAATTGGCTTCGACCCGCAGAATTGGTCATCTCAATTTAAGCCCACAGAACTGGCTTCGACCTGCAAAATTGGTCATCTCAACTTAAGCCCTCAAAATTGGCTTCGACCCGCAGAATTGGTCATCTCAATTTAATCCCTCAGAATTGGCTTGGACCTGCATAATTGGTCATGTTAACCTAATCCCTTAGAATTGGCTTCGACCCGCAGAATTGATCATCTCAATTTAAGCCCTCGGAATTGGCTTCGACCCGTAGAATCAGTCACCCACATCTTCAAGCCATCAGAATTGGCTTCGACCCACAAAATTGGTCATCTGCATCCATAGTTCCTCGGAATTAGCCTCGACCCCCTGAATCGGTCATCCTCTTCCCTCAGGTCCTCAGAATCGACCTCTTTTAAGGGTATCATACGGTGTCTATTCGACGGCTATCATTTTTTCTAAACTCACCCGTCGAGGGGCCCTGTAGACACCCCATTCTAGAACCCCCTAAACCTCTCCTTAGGTCCCTATCACCTCCCTTCATCACTACAAACCTAAGTCATACCCCAGGTACTGACATAGAAGCCATCGGGCACTCTCGGGCTCCATTTGACCAAAATTCAAACTCTTCACCTCAATCGATACTGAATGAATCTTCAAAGGGTAGTAAAACCCCTTTCCAACGGTCCACCCCGTGCATAATTCTGACTTACGGTATGGACGAATGATCCATTTTCCCTCGAAACTTGATTATGAGGTCACCGAATGCTCCGAGGCTCCATTTGACCAAATTAAACTCTTCAACTCGACTGAGACTAAATGAATCTTTGAAGGGCACTAAAACCCGTTTCCAACGGTTCACCCCGTGCACAATTCTGACTTACGATACGAACGAACAATCCATTTTACCTCGAAAGGTCACCAAACGCTTCCAGGCCCCGGTTGAGCAAAGTCAACTCCACAAACCAATTCAAACTCTTTAGAATGTTGAAGTACATCTCCTAACCTTTTTAATGGTTTACCCCGTACGCAATTCTGACTTACCATACGGACGAACGATCCGTTTGCATTCGACGATTCCCCGTCTAAAGGACCGATGAGCACTTCTGAGCCACATTGTCCCAAAGTCAACTCCTGGACCCGAAGGACTTTCGAAGGTCTATAAAATACCTTTCCAATGGTTTTCCCCTACACAATTTGCATCAACGGTTTTCAATCTATGACCGAATTTCCGAAGGAACCTGAAAGAGACTGCCAAACGGTAGGTCCCAAACCCTGCCTATCGGTAGTGTGCCCGAACACACCTGCCAATTGGCAGGACCAGGGCTATGCCGATAGGTAATGCCCCATGATTATAATAAGGAGGTATTAACCTCATTTAAAAAAAACAAGATCTGAAATCCATCACTCTCAGCAAGTTCAGAAAACCTCTCTCAAAGTCAGCGTGATTTTCACATCCAAATCCCTTTCCATCCTTCACCTTTCATCATATTTTTCGTGAATTAAGTACCCTCCATCAACACTCAAGTGCAAGGGATGCTCTCCAACATTCAAGATCAGGTTCAAGATCTTTAAGAAGGTCCAACTTTCTCAACTCTCTCTTTAAATTTTCCTAAATTCGCATTACTTTATTTTATTACTTATCACTTTTATTCTCTCATCTCACACATCCTAATATACTTTTCATCTAGTTTTATTGCACATATCTTATTTTCATATAAATAAAACCCAAAAGAAACAATAAAAATAGGGTTTGCTCATAAATTTCAGACCGGAATTCTCACACTTTTCTCACAATTAAAACACCTTTTTTACACACACACATATAAGAGAAGGCCCCGATTGGATTTATGGGATAAATCCCACCCCTCATTTTGCATACGAACTACGTGGACTTTGATGCCTCTATAGGCTACATAGGCGTCTTGGGTTAAAACATGAGACTCGAGACCTTTTTCGACTCTTTTTCTATTTTTTCCTATATTCTTTAAACATTAGCTCTCTTAGACTCTCTATATACATATATTTGTTCTTAGTGGCGTATTATCCCGCATGCATCATCATTCCCCTATAATGATCGACACTAGGATAATCACGTAAATCCTATTTTCTAATATTACTTTTAGGAACATTTCTACGGACGACTCGCTTTATCTTTTCCACGATACAAGTTGATGATTCCTATTTCCTCTACATATACACATCCACACATATCACGGGGAAATAAAGGAAAATAGCAACAACCCATGAGAGACCGTAAAGGTGGAATGGGTGCCTAACACCTTCCCATTTCGTAACTTAGCCTCCGGACCATTTTTGAATCATTTTTGGTTTCGTATGTATCAATATGTCTTTGGATGCTGTCCTTTGGGATGGCGACCTTTTCTTTTGTCTGTTTTGAATAAAATAGACTGGCGACTCCATCTCTCTACATTTTTTACCTCATCATCGACACCGGCCGAATCACTCCCGAGAGGGATGCGCGAAACCAAGATCCTCCGGACAAGAAGAAGACCCCACTATTCTTTTGTCTCTCTCCCGCCGCAAGGATCGGAGGGGATGGCCACAACGGGGTTTCCCACGAGCTAGTATCAAATACTGTGTTATACTTAGAAGCGGAGGTCATAGAATTGGTCAATGAGTATGGAATTCAGAGACACAAATCTTCTCCCTATCGACCCCAAGCCAATGGTTTTGTCGAAGCCGCTAACAAAAACCTCAAATCCATCATCGGCAAAATGACCAAGAGTTATAGATATTGGGTTAATCGTATCCCTTATGCCCTCTGGGGCTACTGCACTTCAGTCAGAATATCTACTAGGTATAACCCCTTATCTCAGATATACGACATGGAAGAAGTCCTACCCGTTGAGCTAGAAATACCTTCTCTACAGATCATGCTCAAGAGCAGAGTTAGCAAAGAAGACTGGCATCAGAGCCGCCTTGACAAACTATCACTCTTGGATGAAAAGAGGCTGAAGGCCTTATACCACATACAAGGGTACCATCATGGGATAATGAGAACATTCAACCGAAGATTCAAGGACCGTGGTGTCTAGAAATGAGACCTTACCCTCAAGGAGATCATAGAATCCGTCAAGGACACCATAGGGAAATTCGAGCCGAGATAGAGCGGTCCCTACATAGTGAAGCAAATACTGTCAAGTAGTGCCGTTATGCTCACAAACCTCTTTGGAGAAGCGATGGCATGTCCAGTCAACCGGGACCATCTCAAAAAGTTTTACCCTTTGTATGAAATCTCGACACGCTACGACTCTTCTCACCTCGTTCTATTCTAAAAAAATCTCTTTATTTCTCTCTACCCAGAACTATGTGGGGCCCGATCCTCTCAAAAACCTTTTTTCTTTCGAAATGGAACTCACACAAAAAATATCTAAAACCCAAGAGGTACGTAGGCAGCTTATACACCTTACATGGGCACAGTCTCTTATTTCTCACAAAAATCTATTCATTTCTAACCTCAGAGAACAGCGATCCATTATATCATTTACATGAACAAAAGGATTATGTATGTCTTAGCAATTGGTATAGATAGCTAAAATGCAAAACTCACCAAGAGGCACAATAAAATATGTCCAAAATCATTTTTTTTATTTCAAATAAGGAACTACGACACCATTACATGAAGTATCAGCGAAGGGAATTAAACAAACCACCCATTTTCACTGACTCAAATCAGTCTTAAAAACAACAACCTTATCAATCTACACCAAATTTATTTTTAAAAAAATAGAAAAACACACAAGCTCTCCCCCAGCTTCACACAAATTATCTCCATCTTCACAAAATTCTATCCACAACTATCAGAGAACCCTTCCTTATCATCATTTTTGTCCCCCAGAGGTCCCCAGATCTCCCCTGCCTAGTGAATATTCTTAATTTACTCCATGGAGCAATACACCTTGACCACTCTAGTAAAAATAACTACCCCCTTTTATCGTTTCAAAAAGAATAAGCCACCTCCGGTTAGTCTCTTTTGCTAGGATCTTCTCTACTACTAGTTTTCACAACCACTTCAGATAGTCCCTAGACACATGTCAGACCCTTCCTACAGATTGAGATGGATGGGTAGACAGTCGACGAGTCTCCCACAAAGAACCCAACATCATGCGTTGGGATTCAGTCGGGTCCTCCATCAAAAATAAGTCTAGCGTGCAAGGAAGCACTATTTGCTCCCAACCCACTTGGCGCCAAAGCTGCCAAGGGAAATAGAATGAAGTCTATCAAAAATCAACTGACCGCGCATATCGATACTCTCCCAGCTCCAGACCAGGTTTTAATTTTCCACACTATGGCACCGACCAATGAAGACATCGGGTTCCATGTTCCACAAACTAGTTGACCCAGTTCTCTATAGATGCGCCAAAACTGAAAAAGTTCTGAGAAAAAAAATTTGGCACACCCGCAAAGGGGTACTCAAGAGGAGCTTCTAGAACCTCTCAGAAAGTCATATGAACAACATCATTGGGATCCCCCTCAAAAAATCGGAGCAACCTTTTCTCCAAGCGTTAAGACCATTCAAAATCTCAACCAGTATCATCGCCGCAGGACTACGAAGGTAAGATATCCACGCTTTTATCGTAGCTAACTGGGGATCCACCATTAAGTCCCCAGTCATTAGAAAAAGCCTCGTAGTGAGTCCCAAGGAAATAACTTCGGCATAGCCCGCGTCATTAGAATCCCTTAAATGAACAAAGTGCATAACATCTCCAAGGGAAATCATCCCCAAGTAACTAATGATGGATCCACCAAAGGGGAAACGCGAAGCAACTTCGCTAATAATGCCCGAGGAAGACGAGAAAATTCGAGCATAGATACTTCTACACTAGGGTTGATCCCCAACATGGTCGAGAATTCTTCATAAGTAAGACAAACCTCATCTAGCCCAAAATGGAAGACATGGTCTTCGAGTTACCAGAATTGTACTATCGTCACTAGCATATTCTAGTCAATGAATCGATTATGCCACAGAGAGACTCGACATTGGCTGAAAGCCTCGTAGTCCACATTATACAAACACATGGCCTCTAGACCATCAAGGTAGGAGGAAAATTCAGCATGAACCAGAAGGGCCATTTGGTATTAATAAATCAAGAAGCAAGAAGAAGAAAGTGGGTATGGGTGGAATAATCACATTCCTTACTCCTCCTTTTATACAGAAAAGACTTTGCAAAAAGACAAAGGATCTAAAAATTCGAGTAAATTCCATCCTTACAAGAGTACTCTGATTTGCGGGGAAGTGAAATCAAAGCCTTAGAGTGATTTGACTTGACCCATATGGGTATGCCAATCGACAACTCCCTTATTTTGGAAAATGCCGTCTTTCCTCTTTTGTTAAAATCAAATTCTCAAAAAGAAATCCTTATTTTGAAAAACCTCGTGTCATTTAATCTTAATTATCCATTTTTACACATTATTTCCAAAATATATCTTTTCCCTGAGTTAATTTACTCTCTTTTTCCTGAATAAATAAACATCTTGTCATCTTTGCAATCTCAGCAGAAAAGTAAAGTGCATATAGGATAAGTCATTGAAGCAAGAAAAAAATGCATCTCCTTCATATATATATATATATATATATATATATATATATATATATATATTACATCCTTGTAGGTAAAAGAAAAAAACATAAAAAAATATAATAAATGGGACTCCACCCAAACCAATAACTCTATTTCAAAATCGTCACCCTCTGTGACGAATGCTCTTTCCCTAGGGACGAGCGGTGGAACCTCCACTCCCATAAATCAATCACTCATTCAAGGTGGAAGAAGAAGCCAAGCAATAAGGAACTGACTCCCTGATGTAAGCAGATGCAGAGGCCACCCAGACCTAAATATCCTTCATCCAGGTGGTCGGTACACGAACATATTGCAAGCAAAGAAACGAAAGCAAATGACCAATCAATCAGTAAATAGCAAAGAAAGAATCAAAAGAGATAAGACAAGGGAAGAAGAAGAATATACCTCAGGATGAAGGACATCATCTGTAAGCCCCATCAACCCCGGCACCGATGCATTAAGACGATACAACATGTTTAATGCCCCTCGCTACTCAATCCAAATTATAAGAAGGAGGAGTAACCTGAATAATTGAAGCCTCCTCTTAAACCGCCGTTGACGTACCACCACCCATGCTATGGGAAGAGCCCATCGGCCTACTAGTATCCCTACTTAATGTCATAAGAGGCGGAAGAATATTATTCACATCATAAATACAAGGGGGCATCAACCAGATCATCACAAAGTCCAAGTAATCATAACCCGCCACCGTGTTTGTATAGAGCGTGTAGGGATCGCCGATCAACGTTGTCGCCCATGCCTCGTCAGATATCTCCCTCACTCTCCTCATATACATCGGGGCCACCGATGGTGGGACCACCACATCATCCTCCACATTCTTCCGCACCACTCTCTCTTCTAGGTATTAAACATACCCAAACTCGTGCGCCATTAATTTTCACATCTGCGCATGCATACCCATCATCCCCGTATCTCTAGGAGCCATCCCTCAAGGGTAAAAGGTCACCTGTAATCCCGGACAAAGAATCAGTATTCATGCAAGAAAAAAAATACTTAGAAAGAACTTAAGAAACACTACACCAAAAACTGCAATTTGGCACACCTTGATATTGAAAATCTGGCACAGTTTGAAACTGTGTCAAATTCTGGCACGGTTTAATAACAATCTGGCACACTTTAAAACCGTGCCAAAATTTGGCACTTTTTAAAAGTGTGCCAAAATAGAGTACACTTGAATAAAATATAAAAGCCTTAAAAATTCCCAATTTCTCCCTCTGGAAAGTCTCCCGCTCATTGTCCCGCCCATTCTCACTATCTCTCTCACGCATCCCATTGCCTCCTCCTGCCCCTATTATCTCATCTTCAATCTAGTGCCGTAAACATTGGCTTCAACCGTCATCTTCTTCTTTTTCCCAACTACAACTCTAGTGTCATAGCAGGTAATTTTTTAATTTTCAAAGGCAACCACTCAGATGATAGCCCATGTGCATTAAATCGTTTATGGTTTTAGAATATGGCCATTTTTTATTTCAACCTCTAGGGTTTATTTTTCTTAAATTGTTTTGTGTCTTGTTTTTGTAGGTATAGATTTGATGATGCTTTTGTAAATCAGGTATACTCCCATCGCTTTCCTTATTTTTGTAAATCAGATATCAAAAATAATTTCACCTGAGTAGAATAAAGGAGTATTCCAAAGATGAAATCAATGGATTTGTTTCTATTTCACTGTGGTATTAATGAGTGTGTATTTTGAACAAGCTCTGGTTTGAATTTTTTTCTTTGGCTCTATCATTTCTTATGAGTATCTATTAACTGTTTTATAGGTTGTATGTTACATGCTTGACAAAATGTCTAAGTGGAGACTTTGAATTTGAGTTGGGGATTTTTAAAAGTGGAGACCTTGAACCATTTGTTTTGAATTCGGGATTTTCTTCTTCTTTGTACATAATGTTTATGCATGTCCTATTTTGGAAAAATTGGTGGTATCTCTTTATGTTCTTTTTATTTGCATTGTAAATGCCTCTAGCCATTGCTTTGAGTTTCTCAGAGATAAATTGATAGGTCACACATTCTCTGTTGGTCCCTTTGGTACTAGGACATGATGAAGTCAATCCTAGGTATGTAATCATCATAGACAGTTCATAGTTCTTTATTTTTAGACCCCTGCTCATTAATTTTATAGTTGATAGGGATATGTAATACTCATTCTATCCTTGCTATCATCTCACCTTTGAGATTCCTGGTGGCTCGCTTAAGGAAAAGGATGCTACGACTCTAATAATTCTTTAGGTATTATATCAATTTATCATTATATATGCTTTAATCTTGGGTTTACTACTAATTGTGGTATTTTTTTGTGCTTCACTCATGCCGCTTGTATGATAATATGTGGGATGATGGAAATTCGTTGGGTCCTAAAGAAGTGCACAACTATTTTAGGTATTTGGACATTGATGGCTTGATTTGTTTGGACATAATGTTATGGTCTCACTTCTTAGTCTTATGTTTTACGATATTTTTTTGTTGTTTTTTGCCTCTTGGAAATTTAATAATTTCTCATTAAATTGCTTATTGATTGTAGTGATTCTAATTTGGTTAATGACTACTATTTAAGGTCAAATATGGTTGATCAGGGTTGGGTACCAATCACTTTAATAGCTAGATTTTCTCGAGTAAGTAATATGAAATTTATATATATTAGCATTCACTGGTGTTCTTGGCAATTCAGTGTATACTTTTGACTTGTTTGTTGTATTCTCTAGTATTTTAATGTGTCGGGGGATATATTTTATGACCTGTTGCATCTAACTATGGACTTTTTTCTAATAAAATGCCAAAAATTTACTAACGATTCGGTGTTGTTTTTGGAAAATGGTAAGTGGCTGTAGTATGGAGTCCATGCAAAAGGCTAGAATTTATTATACCCATGATCGTGTGTTGGTTGGTATGCAGATTACTTGATTTAGTTTTCGAAGATGATTTATGATATTTTAGAAACTGTTAGGTGACTTTTCAACTCATAACATGTAAGGAGTAATTTCAAGTAATGCCAATACATTGTTTATTACAATTTCCTTGAATTGAAAGAGCATCGAGTCATCCAAGGACTCCAATAAGTTCATACGACTTTAGTACAAAGTATTTGATTGGTTAGGGCTATTTTTAGCACATGTATGACCTATAACAAAGTTAATATAATTGTATCATAACTCAATTCATCATTTGACATCCTATATGCCTCTATTGGCTTTTGATCTCAATACGACCGAATTAAGAGTTATTACAGTTATCGCATATAACAATCATATTATCTACTTAAGTTAATTTTAGATTTTTACAATAAAGAACCGATTGTATCATAACTGTAGTTTTACGAGGCAGCAGATTGTGTCATAACTTAGCCACATTTGGAAACTATATGCAAGGATGGAATATCATAACTGATTGTATCATTACTACAGTTTTACAAGGCAGTGGTTTCATTGGTTCAGCTATATGCAAGGCTGCAATATATAATAGGATTGAGGTTATAAGCCTAAGCATGTACAGTTGCATGTGAACAGTCTCTTTTAGCCCCAGTATGATTGAGGTCATACTAGTCCATAAAAAGTTCCTCATCAGCTACTCAATTCTCTTAATCACACTTTTAGGCAAAATAAAAAGGCTAGACTAGTATATCTGTATACTAAAAACCATAAACTTAATAAGCTAGAGTATTATAAAATAAACCAAAAACTTATTGGTCCAGCTATTTACTTTGATAGTGATATTGTTAATGAGCCTTCTGTAGTCCTATATCCTTAATCTAGTTGTAATAAAAGGACCCCAAAGTATAAGAATGGGGGACTGCTATGAGGGAGGCTAAAAGTGTTGGTCAACCCAAGAATTTCCCACTCTTTAATACCAGATGTAAACAAATTGCTTTTTGATATATGGGTCTTAAGATGAGATATATTACTAAAAGTATCCAAAGCATCCTTAATAACCATACAAGAAGTGATATTCCCACCACAAAGAATAATAAGTTCATTAACAAATCACATATAGTTTATAGACATCTACACTTGGAGTGGAAGGTGACTAGGGGATTGTTACAATTTTTTTCTAAAATGAAATGAAAATATTCCATCACAAAGAGGAAGATGGGGTGACCCTATCTTAACCCTCTTCTACGCTAAAAGAATCTATGCATATCCCCATCAAGGCACATAAAGAATCTAGTAGTGGTTATATTCTTTAATCCATCCAATAAAAAGAGTGGGAAAACCAAAGTCATGGAGGAGAATGAATACTAAATCCAAATTGACAGTGCCATATGCTTTCAAATTGTCAAATTTCAAAGTGCATCTAGGAGGGTTGAGGTCTCTATGATAGTTTCTCATGACCTCCTACAGCATGAGTATGTTGTTAATTATAGATCTGCCTTCAACAAAGGAAAGTTGATTTTCACTAATGAGATCGTGAGAGATTGGTTTGATTCTAACATCAATTATCTTAACGATGCACTTATACACAACTTTATAGCACGAGATAGGTCTTAAATCCCTCGTGTTATTACGATTCATTACGTGATTACTACTCAATATGGCATTAAAATACTCCACGGCCTTATTAGCATCTGTTTGGCTACCCTCAATTATAACTCCATGATCATTCTCAAGGCTTAGGATCTTCCTACTGACTTTGATGATTTACTTTATTATGAAATAAAGAAGTGTTTAAGTCCCTCAGTTGAAACCATTTCACCCTAGACTTCTGCTTAAAGAAAGAGTCTTTTAGTATTTCTCAGCTCAATGTACTTAATAACCATTTTTTCTTCTTTTTGGAGCTCAGAATTTCATCCATCATAGTCGAGTCTTTTTTGAATATCATTAATCAAATGATTAACCTTATTTTCCCTCCTAGATATTTGGCCATAGAATTTCCTGCCAAAACCTTTAAGGTTAGCTTTAAGTTTTCCTAGTTTCTTACTAAGATTAGTCATAGGGTTGCTAAAGTCTTTAATTCTCCAAGAATCCAGCTAAACATTATATAATCAAATGAGATATAAACAAGACTTGTTTAGCAATTGATATAGATAGTGACCATTATTAACAAATTACAGTTTATGTTTCTAGTCTTTTCATATCTATTCACAACTCTTTTTAGTTATAAAAAGTGAAGTTAAAAGTTATATATGTTGCATTAAAGAACTGTTTCTATGGCATTCAGGAGTGAATCCATCATCCACCCTCCACTAGATTTACAATAATAAGTATATGAAAAAAGGAGATCAAAATTTCCATGCCTAGGGAGCTTGGGAGGACAATACTGGACTAGGAGGAGATTAGTTGGAGGCAAAAGTCAAGTGCAATGTAATTGCCGGAAGGGGATAAAAACACTAATTTTTTCCATATTATGGCTAATTCAAACCTCACATTCAATTACATTGCCAGGCTTGAAGCACATGACTCATTTCTTACGAAGGAATGGGATATTATAAGGATCGTTGTTAGCTTTTTTGAGATTATATGAGGAGTTGAGAGATACATGCACACTGGAGTTCAATTTGATCTCAGAAGATGATTATAGATGGAGTATATGGCAGGCACAGAGGAAGAGGTGGTGAAGGCTCTAAAGTGAGTGAATGACGATAAATCTCTTGATCCTCATAGGTTCACTATAGCATTCTACCAGCATGCCAATAAGAGGTGATGGCAGTATTTTGCAATTTCTATTTGCAACAAGGGATGGACGGGTAATGTTAAGAGACTTTAGGTGTATTAGCTTAGTGGGAAGTGCATGTAACATGTAATAACACCTCGCACGAGATCAATGTAACTCGTAAGAACTGACCGCATAGTTAAGTGCCTCTCAATTTGAGAATATGACGATAATTTGAAAATATATAGATTAGGCTTTGAAAGAAGCCGTTGAATGGTGGAAATCCAAATCAGCCCCCAAACGACCTCGTAAGAGGCACTAACACCTCACATGGGACCAATGTAACTCGTCGGAACTAACCGTGTAGTCATTGGTCTCTCGATTTGAGAATATGACGATAATTTGATAATATATGGATTAGGCTTAGAAACAAGCCGTTGAAGGGTGAAAACCCAAACCATCCCAAAAATGGCCCCGTAAGAGGCACTAACACCTCGCACGGGACCAATGTAACTCATAGGAACTGATCGCGTTGTCACGAGCATCTCAATTCAGAATTAATTTGAAAATATATAGATTAGTCTTATAAATAAGCCGTTGAAGGGTGGAAACCCAAATCGACCCCCAAACGGCCCAGCAAGAGGCACTAACACCCTACACGGAACCAATGTAACTCATAGGAACTGACTGCGTAGTCACGGGCCTCTCAGTTTGAGAATATGAAAAAAATTTGAAAATATATAAATTAGGCTTTGAAATAAGTCGTTGAAGGGAAAAAACCCAAATCAGTCCCCAAACGGCCCCATAAGAGGCACTAACACCTCGCACGGGACCAATGTAACTCGTAAGAAATGACCCTGTAGTCACAGGTCTCTCAGTTTGAGAATATGATGATAATTCAAAAATATATAGATTAGGCTTAGAAACAAGCCGTTGAAGGGTGAAAACCCAAACCAGCCCTCAAACGATCCCGTAAGAGGCACTAACACCTCCCACGAGACAAATGTAACTCATAGGAACTGATCGGGTAGTTATAACTTGCGTAAGATTTTCAATTTGAGAATATAATTATAATTGTAACTCCTATATGTAATTTTTTAGCTTGAGTAATCTTTTTTTATAAATTACTTGGTTACTAATATTGTCTCCTTTTTGTATCCTATTTTTTTTGCAGGATAACATTTTATCGTTAGTAATTATTCACGTGGAACACACGGAGAAGTCAATTGCTTACAACAAGGGGTTTATTTATTTAATGTCATCAATATTCATGATTTTATTTTTGTGTGTTATGGTCGTGCGGACTTTTGTAGTTTTATTGTTAACTTTTATGGTCGTGCGGGCTTTTGTAAGTTTATTGTTATATTTTGTGGTCGTGCGGGCTTTATATTACGCATGTTTTATATTAGCAGGTTTTAGAATGTTAAGAAAATAGAGGAAACTCCGCCCAAATTTTTTTTGGTCTGTAAACTACTAAAGACTTGTAATATTTTGAAGTTTTTATGTACATTAGTCTATCAACAACGTGCGAGATTAGCAATTTGTGAATTTTCTTGTTTTCAAATAATTTTTTTTTCTTTTATCTAAAAATTTGGCACAGTTCAAAACCGTGCCAAAAGTGTATCAAATTTTGGCACGGTTTTGAATTGTGCCAAAAGTTTATCAAAATGTGCTCAATCTGGCACAGTTCAAAACTGTGCCAAAAGTGTGCCAGAAATATCAAATTCTGGCACGGTTTAAAAGTGTGCCAGAAGTGTTCCTATTTGGTCAAATCTGGCACACTTTTAAATCCTGCCAAAAAAAAATGGCCATTTTAGAACACCTGATTCTGGTATAGTTCAAAACCGAGCCAGATTTGATCTGGCACATTTTTAAACCGTGCCAGATTGTTATTTTTGGTGTAGTGAAACACGAAATAACCTGATCTCTCGTCAAGGCATTCAAAGCCCATCGAATCGCCGCCAACGTCAAAAATTGGTTCGATTTTCGATTGGACTTACTCCATCGAAACATCCGGCAGAAATCCCCCAAATCCTCATACTTTAGGGACATCAACCTCAAGCTGTGCCCAATCACCCGTAAAACCACATCTGCAAAAGATAGGAATCAACAAATACTAAAGAAGAATACAGGGAAATACATAAGAAGAAAAATAAGTCCGAAGGTACCTCCAAAAGATACGTGGCCCCTGTAAACTTCTGTCAGCAGCATCGGGTGAAAGTATCCAAAGAAGAATAAAAGGATGCCAAAGTCAAGCTCCCCCAATCATAAAACTAGACGTCGAAAATCATCCTCAGAAACATCAAAAACTAGAGATGAATGACATCGCCACTCGTCGCCACCAGAAATCCACCAAGCAAAAGAGAAATGAATAACCGGACCATCTGTCTCACCTGCGGATCGCTCGTTAGTCACATCCACTCTCCTACTCAAAAGCACCTCCCTAAGAGCAGAGATATGGATAGAATCCCCATAAATAATCCCACCCAAATCCCCCAGCGCCGCCTGAATCGCCTCAAGCATCACCCTCACTATGTGATCCACCTATATCTAAATACTCTCATAGTTAATCCCCAGCAGTTGCTGAACATTAATGGGAGTAATAGTCATCTCCCTAAAGCCCAAATGGAAGGTGTTGCTTGTGTCCTACCACCTCTCTCCCAGGGCACACAACATCGTAGTAGAATGCGAGGTCTCATCCAAGGCCTGTGCCATATGGCTAAAATCAATAGAAGAAACCATCCAGCGCATCACCATCATGAGTTGCTCCCATACATCCTTCAACCCAGTCGTTCCTCAAGAGTGGATACTCAAAGAAGTTAAATCAATATGTCAAAGAATAAGCAGAAAAAACCTTTCATCAGCACAAAGAACAAAGAGAAAAATTAAAAGGAACACAAAAAGTCACCCTACTTATGTAGCCATTAGGGTTCTTCACCCTAGACCAACAGTGTGTGAAGGCTCACACAAAAGGAAGCGTTCTTTAACTACCAGCTCAAAAAGATCAAAGGCATTCTTGTTTCCCAAGGCAAGGGGCACCCTAAACTGACACGCCAAGCTAGCCCATTCGTCAACGCCCAGCCACTCCACATTGTATCCCTCATTAGAATAACCATCCATTTGAAGTCTTTAAAGGAAAATGACTTAGGAACAGTTTTCATAGACAAAAAGCAGAAGATTTAAGCACTCGAAGGTGTGAAAAACGAGGGGGGATCTCCCACTTTTTATAGGGGACTAAGCGTCATGCCAAACGATAGATCCATGTACACACCGATTGACACCTTTTTGTTCCTCTTCCCAAGGATGTCGAGGAGTCCGTGCCATTACCGGATGGTAACCCCTCCAGCTTGCCTATAGGCACCCCCTGCAAATTTTGTACAAAAATGCTAGAAAAATATAAAAAATGCCTAAAAATACCAAAAAAATATTGGGACATTTCTTCATCAAGAAAACCATTTTTCAGAGCACTAGTCCCCTTACAAGCCCTTAATACCCCCAAAGGATTTACCTTCCATCATTGCATCAGCATCCAAGTTTACTACAATTCCCCAGCAGAATCTCAATATCACGTATTCTCCAATGGAATCCCAATCTCAAGTCTTACCCAACAGAATCTCAAATTTCAAGTCAATACTTCCCTAGTGCAATCTCAAGATAAAATCAAAATAATTCCCTATCGGAATCTCCAATATAAACCTTTTCTCAAACTAGTCCCCTAGTGGAACTCCAAGATACACCTACATCAAAATCCCTCATGTCTTCCCCAACGAAGTTATCCCCCCTCCAAAACAATAAGTTCCCCGAAGAGCAACTCCTCACAACAACCTTAGGTCCTCAGAATTGACATGGACCCACAAAATCGGTCCCCTCATCTTTAGGTCCTCATAATTGACCCGACCCGCAGAATCGATCCCTACAATCTTAGGTCCTCAAAATTAACCCTGGCTCGTAGAATCAGTCCCTTCAACTTTAGGTCTTCATAACTGACCTCGACTCATAGAAACAATCCCTATAACCTTAAGTCCTCAGAATTGACCTCGACCCGCAGAATCGATCACCTCAACTTTAGGTCCTTAGAATTGAACTCGACCCCTTGAATCGATCATCCCCAACACAACCTTAGGTCCTCAGAATTGACCTCAGCCCCTTGAATCACTCAGCCTCATCCCTTTGGTCCATAGAATTGACCTTAATAATACCCTCTTTCCCAAGTCAATCTGGTGTCTATTCGACGACCTTCACTTGTTCCATGCTTACCCATCAAGGGGCTTTATAGAAACCTCATTATAGGATCCCTTAAGCATCTCCTTAGATCCCTAACACTTCCTCCTTCACCATAAACCCTAGGTCATAATTTGAGTACCAATCTGGACCCCACCAGGTGCTCTCGAGCCCCATTTGACTAATGGTCAAATTACTCACCTGAGCGATAGCTCATTGGTTATTTAAAGGGATCTGAATACCCTTTCTAATGATCCATCCCGTGCATAAATAGGCCTTACGGTTCGGACGAACGATCCATTTTCCTTCGAAAACTGATCTAGAGGACACTGGGTGCTCCCGGGCACCAATCAACTCTCTAACTTAATCAAAGCTCTTTGGATACTTGCGGTCCCCTGCATGCAATAATCAACCATATGGTACAAACTAATGACCCTTTTACTTCAAAGTCAACTCTTTGAATCGAGATAAGATCTTTAAAATATCGAAGGGCCCTGCATAACCTTTCTAACGGTTCATCTCGTGCACGAATTGGCCTTACGATTCAGACAAAATAACTCGTTTCCCTCTTGTTCAAAAGATCGAAGGGCGCTTTTGAGCCCTATTTGACCACAGTCAATTCCTGAACCCAAGAGCGACCCAATGGATTCTTAAAGGGCTTTGAATACCCTTTCCAATGATTCATCCCGTGCGGGATTCAGACTTATGGATTATATTTTACGACTATTTTTCTGAAAAATCTGTAAAGTACTGTCGAATGACAAACCCATTTTCCTACCTATCGACAGTGTGTCTTGGGGTGCCATGCCGATAGGCAGGTCAAGGACAATGCCGATAGGCACCCCCTTAACCTTATATAAGGAGAGCATGAGCTCACTTCAAAAGGCACCTCAGAAACATCCTTCTCAGTTATCTAAGCAACATTCTCTCAAAATCAGCGTGATTTTCATCTTAAAATCTCTCCCCCACAATCCATTTCCATCCTTCCTTACCTAATTTGGCAAATTCCCTTCCCTCTCCTCCTACCACCTTCATCCACTTATAATGGCGGCCCTTCAACATTCAAGATCAACCTCAAGACTTCAAAAGAATGTCCAAACCTTTCACTCTATGTTTAAATTCTCTTATTTTCGCATTAGTTACTTAAATCTTATTTTAGCCTTTCATTTATATTAGATCGAACATATTAATATCCAAATTTTTATTAGTAGTATTACACATACTATACTTTCTATTAAAAACCCAAAAACAAGGAAAAAAGGGTTTGCATGTAAATTCCAAACGGGGACTTCTCACTACATTTTCTCACACTAAAACATCATTTTTACACACACACACACATATAAAAAAAGTCCCTGGTTAGATTTATGGAATAAACCCCACCCCATGTTATATGCGAACTACGTGGACTTTGATGCCTTTTTAGGCTATGTAGGCCTCTCGGGTAAAATATGAGATTCGATTCCTCTCCTATTTTTGTTCATATATTATTTTAATATCATGTATTTGTAATTAACGCTTATGTTTTGTCCAACCTACACCATCGTCCTTCTATAAACGATCGGTGACCCGACAAAACGCACACATAATATTTTGATTACTATTTTGGGAAAACTCCTAAGGATGACCTCACTCCGCCTTTATCCATAATGTGAGTCAAGTAATTCCAATCTCTATTTATATATACCTGCACACACTTCATGAAGCTATTAAGAAAAAGAATAACACATGCCCATAATAGACCGAAAGGGTGGTATGGGTGCCTAATACCTTCCCATTCCTTAACTTAGTCCCTGAATCCTTGAACTAATTGGTTCCAGAAGCATTAGTATGTCTTTGATGTCGTTCTCTCGAGGCAGCAACACTTCGTTTGCCTATTTTGCGCAAAATTGGCGGGAGACTCTATCTCTCTACATTAATCACACATCACCTCAATTGACGATGGTCGATGCGCTCGGAGGAAAGGGGCGAGAACCCTCGCGCGCGTGCGCGCCGACTGGGAGGGATGGCCACACTTATGTTCTTGGTTAAAGCTCCCATCATGTTATTATCCTTTTAAGGATAATCGTTTCTTAATTATGAACATTGGACATAGTACTCCAACTTTGGTAAGTGTGATAATATTGCCTATATTTTTACTTATCAAAACTGGGTCTTAGTGTTGTTCTCTTATTGTGTAAATGTTGATAATTCCACGTAAAACCCTTTATTTGAGATAAGTTTCTAGAATCTAAAATTTGTATCGTTTGATTTGCATCTTGTTCTCTTTCCCCATGTAGTATATCTTGAATGTTTCTTAAAATATTTATTTGAAAAGGTATAATTGGGGGTATCACCTTTGTTGTGTGATAAAAAATTAGTTAATACATATTTTCACGTTGATAGTCATTGGTTGGCTTTAGACTTGATATTGTTTGTCCATGTTTGAGTATAGATTGTGTTAACTTTGACTTTGATACTGAAATAAAAAAATTCGTATATGTTGTTATCATAGTTCTTGCACTAGGATAAATTTGCTACATTATCCACAAAAAAATTATCATTACTTGTTTTGATGTTACTTGATAGGATGCTATATTTTAATGCTATATCTCTTAGTATATCCTATATCCTTGGTGGTTTCTACTCATATTATTACCCATGCTTCGCCATTGGATTTTGTGAACATATTTCTTAGATACTTACTTTGTTGCATCTTTAGGTGTATAAAAAATGTGTCTGCTTTGTATGAATTTTAGGATTGATATGCAAATACATCGCTACCAACTTCTTGTTCTTCCTATGCTTATAAATCATGTGTACTCAATATTCAGTTTAGTATGTGGTGAGAGTTCCCTCGTAAAATTTTGATGATGGTTTTTATATAATTGACTTTCTAGGACATTATGGATCTTATTTGCCTTATATCTTATATCATGTGATTTATACCTCATATTACTCCATCTGCTTATTATGCTCATTTAGAATGGTCTTCATATCTTATAACTTATGTTCTCTAGCCATTTCATATATGTTTCTTATGTCCATTTTCTTATATTTCTTAACCACTTTGTCTACCATTGCAAAGAGAAAGTTGCATCAGGGAAAAGATGATTTGGTCAAGGAAGAAAGGATTAAGTACAAAAGAAAAGCTAGCTATAAGGAAGGAATATGGAACATTTTTTTATATTAGATATATGCTAGAGATATATTAGGAGGAGTTTTTATGTGATAAATAAATTAGTGAGGTTTTGGTGACATATATATTTGGCCAAGCTTTTGACTATATTATCTTTAATTATATATATATATATATATATATATATATATATATATATATATATATATATATATATATATATATATATATATATATATATATATATTACCATATAATCATATCCTAGCTTAACTTCCATCTCGAGTACATAATGAGATATATTAATTTTAATACTTAGATTATCTCTACTAAGTTCACTTATCTAGAGACGTATTCATTATGTTATTAATTATGCTAGTTCTTGATTATATTGTCCTTGCCATTTTCCATTCCATGATAAAAGGGGGGGTGATTAGGAATGTTGATTATAAGACTCCTTCCTATGAGGAATATTTCTTGAAAATATTTTTCAAAGGAGAGAGACTTAATTTTAGGGGAGAAAAATCCTTAAGGTAAAGATAAGATGATCAAGATTATTATTATTATTATTATTATTATTATTATTATTATTATTATTATTATTATTATTATTATTATTATTATTATTATTATTATTATTATTATTATTATTATTATTATTATTATTATTAGCACTATCATTATTATTATTATTATTATTATTATTATTATTATTATTATTATTATTATTATTATTATTATTATTATTATTATTAGCACTATCATTATTATTATTATTATTAGCACTATCATTATTATTATTATTATTATTATTATTATTATTATTATTATTATTATTATTATTATGTCCCAGTCTATATTGAAATGAAGTGGCAATAGATAACTTATTGAATAAAGTGTATAGATAAATTTGGTATATGATCCTAGTTATTAAATGAATCATGATTACATTGATTATATATCTTGCATTCATCTTATTACTCCTGTTATCTTTTCAATATTTGTTCATTGGTATCTTGATTTCTTTGTCAGTGTTTAGACAGGAAAACATGTCACAAAGTTAATGAATGGTTGAGTTGAGTCTATCCTTGTATGCCTTTGGCTAGGCGAATCGTGTCATAGGCGATAGATTTGATTAATTTATTTGCTTTCTTTTGTTTATATGTTTTGTCACAAAATAGACAAAGGGGGAGATTGTAAGAGTAAAGTTTACTCAAAAACTCCATAGGATTATATTGTCTCATCCCATTCCAAAACATATTGAGTCATAATCTAAGTCATCCTGGAAAGCTTCATGTTCAAGACTATAAGATCGAACTTCATTGTCTTCATTCGAAAAGTTACCCCATGCCATCACCAATGAAATTGTCATTTTAGGATAAAGGTAAAGGGATTAGAATGACTTATTTTCACCACCCTTATTTTGACATACCTTAATTTAAATTTTCTTAAATTGGAAAATGCATTAAAACTTGTGTGAGAGTTGTTGTTGGACAATTTGAACAAATACACTATGCAATATACTTTTGTTATAGAAAAACTATGTTAATAAAAATTTCATTCTTATGTGTGTGATTTAAGTATGAATGTTCTTGATTAAGAACAAACATTCTTAAGGTGTTTGCCAATATATTTTTTTTTAAACTCTTAGCTGGAAAATACTCGTAAAAAATCTTTGGACAAAGTCGTGACATGCCTCGCCGTAGTGAAGGTCCCTCACAAGTGCTTTGGTCCAAGTCCAAAATATCTGGATATTTCAATGACATGATTATCACAACAGATTCACTCTAGCAAGGATTTTCCCCATGATAGCGACGAGTCCAGATCTGGTACAAAAAGGCCATATGCTCACAAGATTGCATTATAAAACATGAAGATTCTCTTTTACAACCATATCTTGTGGTGTATCCAATAAAAAACCCATTTTATGTGGACGAAAATGACTTCGGGTTTGAAGTCTTGTGTCCACAAGTTTGAAAAATCCTATTTAATTCATCTGCCTCCTCACAAAATAAGGTTGGAAAAGGTTTTCATTATTTTATCAAGTTAAAGAAATCATATAATCTTAAGAGCAAAAACCTTCTTTGTATTTTTAAGATATAAATTATTATAACTCTAATTTAAAGTTATTTGAAGTTTGATTACTTCTCTCAAGACTTGAACAAAATATTTTATGAAATTTGTTCTTCAGAAACTTTAAATATTTTTATATCTCAAAAATACTTTGTGAGTATGATTTGATTAGCCAACACTTTTTGAAACATCCCTCAACCTTTAAGAACCTCACATCCTAGGAAGCTAGATCTACAAATAGTGTATTTTCACTTGTTCCTTTGGAAGAAGAATATAGTTTTCTTCAACTTTATAGAAGATTTGAAGTTTTGGTGCAAGTGCGACATTATTAACGCAAGTTAACACATGCAACGTGGCGAGTGGTAAGAGAGTGATTCATTCTTGCTCTTCCAGCTAAAAGGTGAAAAAAGTGTTTTTTTGGAGGTTTTACATTATTGAGTCTAGGAGAGGTTCAAGTCTATAATTCATTTCTCCCTTTTGTAAAACTTTACATATATAGTGGAAGATGTCGGCTTGGCTCGAGGTTTTTCCTGCAAGGGGTTTTTCCTCAAATAAATCCTCACCTTAATTTCATGATATACTATTGTGCATTTTGATGTATCTTATATGATTCATAACCATATATTGTTAAGTTAAATCAACTTGTAAATCGCTATTTTGCCACTTAGATGCTAGGATTATTTTTTCCCCCAATCTGGTTTAAATTAAACGTTACCTTCCTTTTGGTAATAATTGTTAATTTTGGTAGTCCCTCTTTACGTACACATTCCTTCACAATGGTAGGGAAACAGAAAGAGATATACGCAAAAGTTCACCCAACACCTCTTGTAGACAATGAGAAAAATCAAGCATAGTAGTCAAAACGTGGGGATAATCCCAACATGGCAGAAAATTCCTCGTAGGTTGGGCACACCTCGTCTTGTCCGAAGCGGAACATATTATCCTCGGGTTACCAGAATTATAGATCCGCCTATAGAATGACCCATTTGATCAGATGGTTATGCCATAAGGTTACCAGGAAGAAGTTGAACATTTCATCATCAACTTCATAATGGCACATGGCCTATAAATGGTCAAGATAGGCAAAGTACTCTTTAGTCGTGGAATAGAAATTTGAATAAAAAAATTGAAACAAAAGAGAATCAGTTGAGAATATTGGTTATTCTAAATCCCACACTAAAGCTTATTTTATAGTCAAAATCCTCTACAAAATAACCAAGCAGTTGAGCTACCGGATTTAATACAAGAACCATTGTACCAATGCTGCAACAAGAGAGTACCTTAAGTACTTAATATTGACGTACTGATAGGCGGGCCAGGGGTATTCCCCCCCCCCCCCCAAACTTTAGGGAAATCCCTTTTTTCATTCTTTGTCCCTTTTATGTAAAGATAATCTCCTCAATAAGTGTTTTTTACCTAGAAGTTTCCCAAGAATTTCCTAGTAAAAAATATCCAAAATAGGATTTCAAAATACATCAACACTTTTTCATCTCATAAAAACCCTTCGTGAAAAATTAAAAAGTGCATGTAGAGTTAACCACTAAATCAAGATAATCGAATAAAAATGCATCATTTTATATATATTTCTTTTTGAGTTTTCAGGTATAAAGAAAAGAAAAAAAGAAAAAGAAAAATTGTCAAAACGCAACCCAAACTTAATACCTAATCCTACAGAAGTTATTAATGACTGCGATGAGGGCGGTTATCGCGATAGCGAGATGTGGAGGCTCCACTACCGAGGTTGGAAGATGGAATATAGTCTTTAAGACTTCTAGGGTAGTGCAAGCACGGGTGAGTACTCAGATATGTCTGGCCACTGAAGCCATCCAATACTGAATGTCCCACACCTAAGAAGCCCACATAGATTTAGTCTGCAATGAAAAACAATTAAGAGAATCACTATGAAGAACATGATCCAGAATGCATAAATCAAGAAAAGAAGATGAGTACACTTACCCCTATCCAATCGTCCTCCACGACAAAGGTGGAAATCCCTCTAACTCCATATGAAGGTGATTAAGAATGTCCACAATATCCCTACATTCCACCTAAAGATATCAAGAGGGTAACCCTTACTCTCATAGCGGGGGAGATCCGCAGCCCTAACATTGTTACATGAAGCCGGACCTGACAATCTAGGTTCCCCACTACATCATCTCCTGTTTGTCGGGGGTGGATCCCCATCTATGTCATTGATAGAGGATGGCATTAATTAGCTCATCATGAAGTCCAAATAATAATGCGTCTCTATCGTATTTATATATATAGAGTAGTGATCCCTTATCATATCCATTGTCCTCGCCTCCCAAGATATCCTATTCGGATCCCTCATGTAAAAAAGGAGGATTCGTTGGAGGGACCACCATCTCTCCCACTGTCACCTGGTACCAATTATACCATAACTCATGTGACAACAACCAATGTATCTGCGTATGTAGGTCGATAATCTCCATCTCATTTATCGATCGACTCTAGGTATAGAAGGCCTCATGTCCAAATGAATCAATTCATCAAAATGCAATCCAAAGAATAACAATTAAAGAAAATACTAGAATTTAATAATAATAATAATAATAATAATAATAATAATAATAATAATAATAATAATAATAATAATAATAATAATAATAATAATAATAATAATAATAATAATAATAAACAGAATTGATCGCTCGTGAAGGCTTTTAGGGCCCTACTCAAATTCTTGAGAGGGGGTAGGGTTTTAGAATCTCTATTCTCCTTCCCTCACCTCCTCATTTGAGGCAAAGTATCGGCCTCCAGCTCTTTCAAGCACCTCAGTCCGGTGCTATAATTGATCACTTCACAGAACCATACTTGAAAAGCAAAAAAAATCAAAAATATAAAAAAAAAACTATCGCAAAATCACAAAAAGAATTCAAGAATAATTCGAAAGCACAAAAATTAAGTTACCTCCAATAGGTACGGATCCCCTAAAAGTGGGTCGACAACAGTGACTAAAGGCATCTAAGGCATTGTACAATGACGCCGATGTCAGACTCCCCCATTCATATAAGCGAATTTGTGTGCGAAGTCCCACAGAAATGGAAGAAACCAAAGATGAACATCATCGCTTATCTTCACCAGTGGCGTACTCCCCAGTAAAAATAAGATAAATAATCGCGTCATCTGCCACACCTGTTGTGCATCCACCACATCCACTACTCGCCTCATCAGAACCTCCTTCAAATATGCCATGCTCACCGACTCTACTGAGATGACACTTTCAACATGCCCCAGCTTCACCTCTATTGCTTAATTCATGAGATTGAGGGATCGATGAACCACCAGTTGCGTCCCCTCTCATGGAAATGTCACAATTTGATAGATGTCTGATGGCGTCACTGTCATCTCCCCCTGCTAAAACAGAAGGTATGGGTAGTATCCTACCATCTCTTATTTAAAGAACATAGAACCGTCAAAGATATCGACATCTCATCCATAAAACCCACCAAGTCTCCAAAGCTAGCACCTTGTGCTAGGCTTCGCACCTCAACAGGAAGGTGCTCCCAGACACCCTTCAGCCTAGTCGACCCTGAGCTCGGATGGCAGAAAAAATACCCCCACCTACAAAGTGCACATCCTAAATAGGTCCAAAATATTCCCAAACTAAAAAATAATAAACTTCATCCAAATAAAAACGAGAAAAAAAATAATAAATGACAGAAAAAATGCCTACAAAGTCTCTAAGATTCAGCACAAAAGTCGATGATGCATCTGAAGCTTCCTCAAACAATCATCTCATCTTCCACCAGCCTAGCATCATTGTACACATTTTCCACCCCCACAAGCATCGCCTCGCAAGTCACCAACTCGTTGTCCCAATTGTCACCGTACGCCACATTTGAAAAATCTATTTCTTCAAAAATATCACACGACCACTTAGAGTGACTTTTTTTGTAGAGAGAGAATTAGTCTGTAAGAGAGAGGTGTGAGAATGAGGGCTACCCTCATTCATTTTTATAAAATGTTAAGGGGCTTCTCAGTTGGCAATCCCCTTAGGCCTACCTATCGCAGGTTACCCTTGGCAATCCATGTACCCCTTTGAATTTTGTGCCCTTATCCATAGGTAGAGGCCATGCCATGTCGGTAGGCACCCTTAAATTTTGTTAGAAAAACCTCAAAAAATTCAAAAATCATAAAAATCAAAATAAACAAATAAATGCACATTTGTCATAAAAATCATCAAAATTCTAGATTACACAAACATTTTAAAAAGTCCAAATCTCTTGAAAAAATACGAAACTTTTCAAAAAATTCTCAGATCATTACACATCATTTCAAAAACCATTATATACTATTTATGTCCTTAGAATAGGCATTGGCACTCAGAATTAGGCCATGATCCCCGTAATGGTTTCATACACCCCTTAAGTAATTAGAATAGACATTGGCCCTCATAATTAAGCTGTCATCCCCGTATTGGTCTAACATACTTTAGGTCCTCAAAATAGACCTTAGCCTTCAAAATTAGGCTTCGATACTCATATTGGTTTCATACACTCTTTAGATCCTTAGAATAGACCTTGGATCTTAGAATTAGGTCACAGTCCCCGTATTGGTCACACACACTTTTTAAATACTCTGAATTAGGCCACAATCCCCGTAATAGTCGCATACACACTTTAGGTACTCATAATAGACTTTGGCCCTCAGAATTAGGTCATTATTTCCATATTGCCCGCACATACTTTAGGTCCTCAGAATATACCTCGGCCCTTTAAACTAGGTCGTGATCCCTGTATTGATCGTACACACTTTTTAGGTCCTTAGAATGGACCTTTCCCCTTAGAATCAGTCCATATTTTTTATACTCTCTAGGCCTTTAGAATAAGGCCATAATCATTACTACCCACTCTCTAAGCCCTCAGAATCGGGTCATAATTATCACACCTCTTCAACCCTCAAAATCAGGTTATAGTCCTCATATACACTCTAAATCCCCTAAAATCTGGCAACAGCCCTTGCATACACCACCTAGGTCCTCAAAATAATGCCACATCACTCAGAATCAGTCCTTTACCCTAATAATGTTCATGACTCAACTTTGGCTTTCTAAAAAGTCCTAACTACCAATCCCCACTAAAGTTTCGACACACAGGAACTCAACACCCAAAACCTTTATCGGATGTCTATCTTTCGACACGCTTTCACTTATCCTAAGATTTCCCATCGAGGGGATCTTTAGAAACCCCATTTTAACACCCCTACACTTCTCAATAGGGTCCAAAGAAGTTCCCTTCGGTTTTAGATCCCCGATCCTCCTTTAAACCCCAACTAGACAACAATTATGCTCTTTTTGGAACCCGTTTGACTTTGGTAAGATATTAGACCTAGGATTACCCCATCATAAAATCATATATCTATGAATACTCTTTTTAATAGTCCCCTTAGTGCACGAATCAGACTTATGGTTTGCATTTTATGGTTAAAAACCATTTATGCATGCCTATTGGTTGGACACCTCACTTACCAATTAGCAAGCGGGGCCTTACTTGGCCAACAAGTCTGGCCACCCTTCCTATGTGCAGTTCTGAGACCATCTCGACTAGAAGGTACTAAGAGTAGAATTATCCTTTCATCCTTTTAGGTTTTTCCTATATAAGGAAATCCTGACCTCATTTGCGGGGAACCTCGATTTCAGTGCAACAACCATTCCAAATTTAACATACATCACTTTCTCAACATTCTCTCCAGCATTCCCTTGCCCCACCTTCATCCACCACTCCACCACTATTATTCATACACCAATTGTCAGCCCACAAAGAGTTCAAAATAAAATTCAAAAGTGCTTGAAGGTCTTAACCCATTTCCATCTTATTAGCCTAATAAAAGCCATTTTGCACATTTTAGTTTTTTGAGTATATTTATAGCTTGTTTTCTTCATTTACACACTAATCCTACCCTTTTTATTACATCCATATCTTCAAGTCTATTTTTATAGACAAAAAAACCCAAAAAGGAGGGTTTACACCATAATTAATAATTTAGAATTCTGTCACATTTTTCTACACTTTCACCACATTTAACTCACTTTTCATAAATCAAGAGAGATATTATAAATTAGGATTGTGGGTTATACCACAACCTTAGTCTTATTACAAACTACGTGGACTCTGATGCCGATTTGGCTACGTAGGCATCCCAAAGTTATTTTGGTATTCGTGGTATTCCTTATTTGTTTCATTTTAGTTTACATATTTATATGTTTACTAGTGTAGTTATTTTCATGCATTTATTATCTCTTTAGCAGTCCCATATTATACATATTCACTCTTCCATAGTGATATTACGATTTCACGGCACAACTCACATTTTAGCCTTTTATTACTTTATCTCCTTAGGAGGATTCGTTCCCATAATTTCCATAATGTGAATATAATGACTCCCCTCCTCATACACGTACACACACTCGCACATTCATCCATATATTCACTATTTTTTTCCTTTACACACGCGTCACATTTTACACATATGCACATGTTCATACATTTAGGGAAGGAATATATTTTATAGCCTATGAGAGACCGAAAGGGAGGAGTGGGGGCCTAATACCTTCCCACTCTGTAGCATGATCTTTGATACCACATCATATTTAGTTTCCCATGTAATAATTGTCTTGTATGCTATATTTTTGGAGGTTTCTACCAATTTTGCATGTTTTGAGTAAAATAGGTTGGCGAATCTGATCTTTACACATTCACACACTTCATTTCACCGACAATGGTCATTTATGTCCTTATAGCCCATTTTATCCGAATGCTTAGGGAAGCATCGCCTCACCATTTGCCTTGGGGGCTCACCAATGGAATAGAGAGGGGTCGGGATAGACACAAGTTAGTAAGGGTAAAAAGAGTGGTAAGAAGATGACATAAGTTGAATTAAATTGACAACGAGTAGGATAGCACGACCCCAAGGAAAGAGATGGAGTTTGGATTGCAAAATCAAAGGTCACATTATTAGTTGCAAATTCTTAATCAATTACGCAGCTAAACCATTTTGATTATGGACACGTGGAACCAGGAGATCAACATCAATTCCCAATGATAACCAATAGTCATAAAAAAACTTTAGAAGTAGATTCTCCTACATTATCTAAGAAAATGGATTTGATGTGTTGATTAGGAAAATGATCTCTAAGTTTAATGATTTGAGGAAGCAATTTAGAAAAAGCCAAATTTTGAGTGGATGGTAAACAAGCATGTGACCAACTAGTGGATGCATTCATTAAAACCATAGAGTATTTTAAAGGTCTACTAAAAGGGGGACCGAACCACAAATATCCCCTTAAATCCGTTCAACGAAACATGGGGAGTCGGAGACAATTATGAGAAAAGATGGCTTAGTGATTAATTTTCCTTATGTATAAGGGGAACAAAAATGATCGCTTGGTATGGGGAGATGTTGATTTTTTAAATAGTTTGCATTCGAGTTATTTAGGAACTTATGTAACATGCTACATCTTGATGACCCAAATAGTCATGCCACAAGATCAATGCATTACGATCATTGAGCTTCCATCTCATGACAGAGTTTGATTAACAACACTAAATGTTGTGTGGTATAACCCTATGGATATTGCAGGGAGTTTTTCTAGTGTGAGATTACGGCTTCCAACACTATAAGTAATGCAAAGAAAATCTGTGGCACCTTCATTACTTATTTCCATACAATACCCATTCATTCTTATGTCTTTAAAACTCATCAAATTTCTTTTGTAATTTCATAAATTTATTGCATTATGTATTACTAAGTGGTACCATTCGGTAGCAACATGTGGGCTCTTCCGGAGCATTCAATGATTTTAGCAGCACTGACTATTATGGAAATATTTGTCGTATTATACACCAAGTGTAAGAAAAACTTCTACCTTTTCAAAATAGTCAGGGTTATCTATTATCTACCAGACAAGTGTCATCGTTTGCTTTAATTTTTGGATCCATACCTTTAAAACAGTAACATAATTAAAGTTTAAGTTTACCAACCATATAAGCATTGTATATATAAATGTAAAAACCATGCTATTTATTAAAGTAACAATTTAAATAAAAACATAAATATGAGTTCAGGCATAACACAAAAAACCGTTTTTGTAGTAATATTAATAAAAAAACATAATTATTTAGATCTTCGAGGTCTTATTAGGGGGTGAACCAATCAGGGCATCGAATGTCTCATCATCAATGGGATTTCCATTATCATCTTAAAAGTCATCAACATTAAGCTTCGTATCATCAATTTTCTAGTGGTCTTTAGGGCAGTCCAGGATATTTGTATCCATCATCCAATGATCTTTAGGACCTTCCATAACGTTTGTCTGCACTCCCTTTTTTGAGGATTTATATTTGGTTACCACTTTCTTGGATGCACAACAAGTACGTGCCCAATGTCCATTGCGGCCACATCTATGGCATATGTCTTTTAGATTTGGTAGAGATGATGGATGACTTCTGTCTTTTTGTTATTATTCTAGTTATTCTAATTCTTGTTTGGATTAAAATTTGTATTTTTTTCGTGGGCCTTAATTATAGTGGTTACCAATTCTAGGATTGCCACGGCCTCATCACATGTAGCCATGACCTCTGAGATTATTTTGAGCAAAATTAGCATTCACTTCTGGGAGTGATACTAATCTAGTTGGCCGAGATGTATAATTTTTCATTAATAAATCATTATTTTTCTTAGCGGCTAGGAGTTAGGAGATTAACTCTCAGTACTTTTTGAATCCTTTCTCTCGATTCTGTTGTCGGAGGAGCATATGCAATGCATGAAAAGTGGAGAAAGTTTTCTCTAGCATATTCGCATCCTCTACTTTTTCTCCACATACCTTAATCTTGGAGGTAATTTTGAACATGATATAATAGTATTCAGATGTTATTTTGAAATCCTGAAATATTAGGTTAAGCCATTCAAGACGTGCTTATGGAAAGATGACCGACTTTTGGTGGTCGTAACACTCCTTCAATGAGTTACATAATTCGAGAGGATCTTTAATAGTCAAATATTCAGTTTTTAAATTACTTGAGATGTCAGTCCTCAGAAAAATAACAACCTTAGTTTTGTCCTATTTGGACATAGTAATATCAAGTGTTTTGGCATCACCAAGATTTTAGACTTGGTGGTGGAGATTCGCATATTGGAACCAATTAAGATCATTTACCCTAGAAATGTTAAGTGCTTCAAATTCAAGTTTAGATATATTTGACATCTTAATGGGTTCAATTAATTAATAATTATTAGAAAACAAATATAATGAGTAATTAAAATAATAGCAAAGAAATTTAATAATTGAAACTTCAGTTTCACAATTAGGAATTGTAGGTCCTTAATTAAAAATTAGAACTTTATGTTCATATCATTTTTTTGTGATAATTTTTGGTTCTTAACAGAATATAAAGGAACTTCGACTGCAATTTATTTCATATCCATGGATTATGGAGGTCGTATCTTCTTATATCCAAACTTAAAATTTGATAAGGGGTAAAATTGTTTGGAGTACTTTATTTATTATTTTTTTGTTTATTTGATACTCTCTACATATTCTCAAGAATCCAATGATTGAAATATGAAAAGCATTATAATTAATTACTATTAAAATGGTAAAATAATCAAAACTTCAAGTTTGATTAAAAAAAATTGTTGGGACTTTCGATCCAAATTATAAATAATTATTAGGGTACTTTTAGCATACTTTACACTATTATATAAATAATCAAAATTTCAAGTCAGAATTTAGGGCACATTTTATTGAAACTTCAAGTCCAAAATTTAAATAGCAATTGGGAACTTCAAGCCCTAATTTTAAGCTATCTGGAAACTTCTGGCCCCAAATTGAAATCACTATATGGGCACGTCAGGTCACAAATTAAAATAAATATTTGTGAATTTCAGGTCCCAAATATGGGATGGGCGTTCAAAAAATTTAAAAATCTAATTATAAATATGAAAAAAATACGGCCAATGGTAACAGCTAAAAACATATAATCAACAAAAAAAATGTAGAGATTATATTGTAAATACTCGAACTATCATTGCAAGGTCACATGTAATTATGAATATATAAAAAAATATTTTAATTCTTATATGCCATTAATTACCCAAGAAATTTATTTCAAAAGTATAAAATGAATACACTAAGTATTTTACACATATTATGGGTAAATCTTTATATGCATGTAAGGAGAAATTATACACACACAATTAAAGACCATGTCCATGCAAATTGAGATATACCTATTGATATACATTCATGGTACCAAATTAAACAACATGACATAATGTCTTTAATGATATGAGATCATGGTAGGCCAACATAGTGATGTGCCAACATATAATTAAGAAATCACAATTGTATATTGGTAGTTACTTTTATGGGTATGTAATTGTGTGTAAGAAAAATATGTTGGAAATATATTCAAATATACAAAAAAAAATTGATATATAAATAGTGATGGGAGATGACATGTATAGGCATGCAGTGTAGATATTTAAGAAACTGTATGTAGAGTGTTATTCACACGAAAATGTACAAACCACTTTTGGTTATTGCTACAAAATAAATATTTACCGTGAGATGTCCTCAAGCCATTGTGTCAAGCGTCAATTTCCAATCAAAGTTCCCTGGGTGGGGAGAGAGAGAGAGAGAGAGAGAGAGAGAGAGAGAGAGAGAAAGAGAGAGAGAAGAGACATCATGTTAGTAACATGTTGTAAAATAAAGGGACACATAAAGAATTTAGGAATAAGATTTTTTTTTCATTTCAATGTATGTTAAAAACTAAAGGTGCCCGAATTTTGAAATACAGTCATAGATTGAAACCAATATTTGAGATCGTAAGATGAGTTTTCTGATATTGAACTTAAAATAAAATTTCTACGTAAAAAGGAAAAAAATATTGATTTTTTTTATTATTTTCCAAATGTCACAAAATTGATTTCTTTATTTTATTCTGTAAGGAGTTCAAGTGCATGACATAACATATGCCTTAAATAAGATTGATATATATACACATTAAAGTAACATCTTATTATAAATTTTCTGGATGATATGAAAGTACTTTTTTCTCAAAACTCTAATGTTATACTTACATAAGTGGTAAATTACATGGGATAGTTTGCTAATTATATATTGTGTTGCACATAAAATATTTTTTCCCACTAATTACTGAAAATAAATAGTATAATTCTAATAAGAATTTAAGTGACTCATATTCTTCCACCGAAGTCAACCCACATTTTGTGGAGTCTCCAACCTCAGAATAACAGCAGGCCTACGTGCCTTTATTTTTTATTTTGAATAAGTCTTTAGGTTTATTTCTGAACCGGTCTTAGTTCCTTATTGTTAGAAACAAACTAGACTAGGTTTAATTTATAAAAAGAGGCACATCTCCCCTGTGTAATGTAATAATCAAAAGTCAAAAAGTACAAAAGTCACTTATATCTTTTTGTCTTCTTAAAACCTTTCAATCATCTCATCAATACTTTCCAAGCTTATTAGTTTTTTTAACTCAATAAAAAACAAAGTATGACATTTTCATGCAAGGATTGATTTATTAAAAAAAACGTATTTGGAGTCATTTTTATTAAGTGAATGTGTTCAAGTCACTCTAGTGCGTTATTGGGTTCTCCACAAAAATAGGAATATAAATAACCATTTTTTTCTTTTGTTTATTTGTTGTGGAGATATTCATGCATGTGTAGTGGTGTTGTAGGTAGTTTGGTTTTCCTTTAATTCTAGAATTAATTCCGTATAGGTTTATAAGTCTTGTGTGGTTAGTGGGGGTATAGGGCTTGTCTTTTTAGAATAGATAATTTGTCTCATTATTGTTATTGAAGTATATATTTGGTATTTGTCATATACTTAGTTGGTATGATTGTAAAGTTAGTTGGGTACTTGTGAAGACTTGGCCTTTACGTGACCTATTTTTTTAGGCCTTTAGAATTCCAAGTTGATTAGAAGTCTATTCAATAACATTTGATTCGTATATAAATAGTTACAACTTAAGAAGAAAAAAGTAGGAGAGAAGTTACAACAAACCAACGATAGAGATGGCCATACACTCAAAATTGATGATGTGAACACATGGATATGTTACGATAAAAGATGTATATATGGCCTTAATTAATTTGGACCTAAAGCATGGGATCATTGGTGAAACTTTGGATACAAAGATTATTTGAATTATATTATAATATGGGATTTACACAATATGATCCTTTAAATCTCTCGAGTGTATTATTTTTGTTCCTCGTTTATTTGCACTCATCTTGAATATATCACATTTATTGAAATCTCGTGTGTCATTCGATTGAAATATTATGAATTTATTATTTGGGCATGGTGCCATGAAATTTTTATATGACATGGAGAATGGTCACCCGCCAAAAGTCCAAAATTCTAATATCCAGAATAAGGCTTTGAGATGCCTAGGTGAGGTGACCCATTGATGTGTTATTGAGAAATAAATTGGTACAATGCTTGTGTGTCGTATTGGACTCTATAAGGGAAAATTTCTAATTTAGTCAATTTGTAAGTGTTGACTTAACTCCAGACAAAACTATTTGAGTCATGGGATAGAAGTTTGTGACCTTTAAAGCCTATAACATTTGAGTTAAAGACGTAGCGGCCAAGAGATTGAAGTTCACATCATTGTCGTGTTTTGTGTCTTGTTTAGCATCATCAAGTTTTCATCTTTCACAGGTCTCTCGGGTATGAATTCACGTGTTATTTAGAGACTTGAAATTTTTAGTGGGTCTCATATTTTTAACATATCTTAAAGAAAATTCGTATTAGCTATTATTTTTAAAGATTTTTTTGAAAAGTCGTTTGATAATGTCATTTGAACGACCTCATTTGAACGTGATTTCTAGGTCGTTCAGACGAGGTATCCAACGATGTTTTCTCTGAAATCTCATTCGAATTGTAGTTTGAATTATCGTTCAAACGAATTTCATTTTTAAGATACTGCAATCTCAATCGATAAGCCGTTCGAACGACATACCAGAGTCATTCGAACGACTGAAAGTTTTGAGCGGTTTTTCAATACTTTTTTTCTTAAAACTTCCCACTACTTTCCTGCCATTTTTAAAAGTTCAACCGTTAATTTTTAATAGAGACTTTTGGCAGACCTTTACTTGATTTTGAGAGCCAAAACGTTTTCCCAAAAGTCCCTTTAGCTTTTGTGAATCAAAACGCTTTAATTTTAACACAAAAACAAGTTTACACCCATATAGTTGTAACACCCCACGATTTTGGGACTGAGAAATTTAATTTTGGGAGAAATAAAATTTATTTAAATTGGAGAATTTTAAATTTTGGAAATTGAAGTCCAAAAATTGACGACGTTTTAAAGTTTCTCGGATTAGGATTTTGAGTGTACCATTGATTCTGGATGGGTCGAGATAGTCAAAATGACTGTCATTGGGTTTTATTTCGATTCCGGATTATTTTTAAGTTAGTTTGACTCGAATTCGAGTAAACGAGTCATTTAAAGTGTGTATTAACATTTAAAACTAGGATTATTGTTTTAAAGGTTTAAGAGGCTTACGGGTCAAGCCTTCTCATTTGAGAGAAATGGAAAGAAGAGAGAGAGGAAGAAAGCTTGGAGATTTTCGGCCCAACCGCGATCACGGGGACGATCCAACCTCTACAATTCTGAAGCAAGTGTTTAATCTTGCTAAATATTTCATTTGTGTATTTCATTTGTGTATTTCATTTCATAATTTGTGGATAAAATAATTGGATTTTGGGTATTAATGACAAAACCTAAATTTTGAACATTTAATCTTGAAATTGATGTTTAGATATGGGTTTGATGGTGTAGAAATGGTTGGGATCAACTTTGGGTTGATTTAGTAGTTTAGAATCATGGTATGATAAAGGTTTAGGGGCTAGAAGTGAAATTTTAGGGTTTAGAATTAGTGGGTTTCATGAAGAAGAAGAAGAGACCTTTTTGATTCTGCAGACCCGAATCGATTCGCCCCCCAAGCGAATCGATTCGGTTTAGGCAAAAGTGGCAGGTCTTCATGACCGAATCGATTCGGACCCAAGGCGAATCAATTCGGATTGAGACAGAGTCCCAGGTCCTCTAGACCGAATCGATTCGCAGTTGGAGCGAATCGATTCGCCCTTGAGACCGAATTGATTCGGGCCAGGGAGAATCGATTCAAAAATAGGGTTGTTTTATGGGGGTTTTCTAGGATGATTTCTAACCCCTTTTGGTTGGGTTTAATGATTCGGGACCTTCTTTTATGATGTAAGAAATATGTTTTGAAGACATATAAGGGGTTTCTCACATGTTATGATTATGTGGACTTCTTGGAATAATTTGGGAAAATATATATGTTTATGCATTGGAGTTGTGTATAGAGATTTTGGGAAACCTCATTGGGGTTGGGAATCCTAATTATAGATCAAAAGTGAGTATAAATATGATGTGAGGTTAAGAACTCTTAGAGAGAGTTGCGAGGGTATGTTGTGAAATTCTAGGCCGACATTTATATCGAATCCTTATAGAGATAGGATACTATTAAGATACAATTTGGGGACCAATGAAAGAGAGTGGTCGCATATCCTTAGTAATGATAAATTCAAGGAATAAATCATAAAGGCGTTAGACTAGGGGATTCACAAGAGTGATTGAATCATAGTCAAAATTGAGAGAGATGGGATCATATTACCAACTAGAGTAGTGTGTGTAAATCTAGTCGGGGTAGTTGTTATATATCGGTGTGTGATTTACAAAGGGTATTTTCCCTAAGTGATGGGGCCATGAGATGAATTTAAGATTTAACTTGAGGTTTATAGGCTATAAGTTATGTGCGTACCAATAGTCAAAATTAGTACTAGAGATATTGGTGTACTTTTGGGATAAAGAAAAGATGTGTAGTGATTGTTACCTACACTAAACTTTGGGTGATAACCTTAATGTGGACATATATATATATGTTGGAAGACTATTCATATCATGGGAGAAATGGATGAATATGCTTCAAGTGAGGGGTCGTATTCATGTATCGAGCTAAATTAAATGTGTTGGGACGACGTCTAGTATATTGAGGATTATGTATACTTATATCCAAGTTTATAAATCTTATACATACGGACGAGAGAAAGTGTGTACATTTATGTGGATATATGAATATATATATATAATTGTATAGATATGGATATATGTTCATACTCATGTTGTGAATATCTAAACCGTATGTGTTGGTTTAATTATATGATGGGATCATATGGACGTATATATATTGCGCATGTGAATGATATATATACTTGTATGGTTAAGCATACCCCGCACATGCTATCATCGGGAAGTTTTCGCGATGAGGGTGAGCACCCTGGCACGAGGAGCAGAGTGTGGATATTCCCCAGGTTATAGTCGTCCATTGTGTTATTATGTGATTTACATATTTTGGGGGATGAGACGTGGTGGGTATGTTTCATCTCATTGCCGGTTAGGAACTATGGCCGCTTCCCGGACGTTGCGTGCGTGAGTTTATCACGAGGTGGGTGTCGTTTAGCCCCACCAGTTGGTCCCCAGTATGCTACGTGGTTTGGGCACTGGGAAGATGATAGCATGGTGCAGTATATTTGCGATATATATATAGCCGGTTATATTATGTGAATGGCCATTGTACATCATATGTGGTATGTACACTTGGCTATGGGAATGAATGATTGTATCTATATATATGTTTAGAGTAAATACATATATACTTACATATCCTATAGATGGAAGGATATAAAAGTTCTATGGTGTACATCTTGGGTGATTATGGTGTACTAGATTGTTGGTGGTTGATGTATCGCATTTAAGGAATATTTCGGTTACATCATCCCAAGGATATTATTGGAGATATTGAGGTCACTCTTAGAGAGTAATCTAATTTTGGTAGTTGTAATAGTAGAATTGTGTGTATGACATAATGGATCCTACGATCGACATTGTCAAGGAGTAGTGTATTGGGGGGTTCCTTTTTTGGATTTTGCTTTGTGAGACGCCCCACGCACGAAACGTAGTGCAATGTTGAGAGTGGTGAGAAATTTTGTCCTTATTAATTTGTATGCATGTTATTTAGAGATTAAATCATATGATTCAAACCGAATGTAAATGGGTAACGTATTAAGAATTATAATTGATTAAATTATAAACCGGAATCAATTAAGCTTAATGTGGCATTTATGTGTAAAAATAATTAAGTGTAATTGGAATGGGAAAGATCCTTGGGTTATGTTAGGAAGGAAGGTCTTGGGGGAACAGGCCATGCCTATAGTAAGTTAGGTTGTCCTTAAGGGTGGGGTAACTTACTTAAGATTCCAGGATGCGAATAGGTGCGCGCTGTTAGATGAGAGGTGAGTTAGGGTTTCACGAGAGTGAGACTCCACTTTAATTATGAGATAAGTGCATTTATATTTATTATGCACGGTTAACACACTTACTAAACATTTTTACACCTCCGGCTCTGACCCATTTATATTTCTCTCCTGTATATATATATGTATATTACTACAGGTGTCCTACCGCATGGATGCCGGATGCCCTTCTATCCAGAGTCGTGGGAGCCATAACAGGTGCGGACTGTTGCGGGATATAGCTGGTAGACGCTTCCTACTTCTTGTAAATCTAGGTAAGATTCATGTTGTATATCGGGTTTATACCCAAGGGACATTTATAGATGTTTACATTCCTTCTTTATGGTTGTTTCATTGTCTGTGACCCGACAGCTTATTCGGGTATATTCGTTGTATACATTCATCTCATTTTATTCTAGTGCTTTCTTTCTTCATCATACTTGTACATTCCACCTTTGTTAGTAGTTCTATAGTGTTGGTTTGTTGTCTGATGCACATTTTATTTAATTTTAACATCTCGCTTATATGATTTCGAGTAGTTAGTCTTATACGTTGTTTTATAGTTTGTTGATGTTGAGACTGAGCCATATGAGATTCCTGATTTAAGGTAGTATAGGGCTGGCCACCCGTTATTATTTTAAGCGGGGTGTCACAGATGATATCAGAGCATCAGGTTCTAGAGTCTTTAGGATCTGAGCGGGTTTTCTACGTTCCTCCGTTGACGTTCTTGACATAAAGCCCTACTAGTAGGATTGTTGTATTCACTACGTTTATTTTCTTTCGCGAGATGAACTCGCTCGAATGACGTTCTGAAACAGTTGCTTTCGTCTCAGATGTCGCTTTGACTAGATAATAGATGTAATACCCATAACAGATTTTTGGGTACACTTTGATTTGAGATATTTCTTTTTGCAATTCAGGCAGAGATAAGGAGGAGAATTTCGTGATCGATAAGGTGAATACTGATGAGGAGAGAATAGGGCCCCCTTGGGAGGTTTAGATCGAGAAATTCTTCAACATTGGTTAGGAAACCTAGGGTTGGTAACTTTTACCGATGTGAGGTGTGTGGAGTTATCCCAATATCGGGAGTATTGCCTTCTGGGAAGAGGGAGTGAGAAATTTAAAGTTTTGGGTCTATTGAGTAGGACTTAGGGAGTTTTCGGTAGTCGCAATAGCGTCTTATCCTTCGGGATGGTTAGGAAGGATTTTAAGGAAGATGTTTCTCTTGTGGAGAAATAGGTTTAGGAAGAATGATTATCCTGGAAGAAGTAGAGGACTTTGAATTGAGATTCTTGGATGAGGTGAAACCATTGGATTATGGAAGTATAAGGTAGAATACCTTTCTTTGGGTTTAAGTCACGCTTTATGTGATATTGGGAATGTCGCGCGTAAGGTATGATAAGTAGTTAGCCGCTACACCGTTAGGGTGTATAGAATTTCCTTGGAGGAAGGAGTGAGCAAGTACGGCCTTTGTATGGCATCTTTTGAGATAATAGACCATCTCGTGAAGAGATCTTAGAGAGTTGTGCTATTGATTTTCGGAAGTGTGGATTGTTTATGTTGTTGGGTAGTGGTTATTATGTTATTATTTTATTGATATGCTAGGGCATATACTTGTGGTATTCCAATGAGAGGAGGATTACCTTGTGGCAAATGCTTTGATGTAATATATAGGAATTGTATAACTGAGAGTTTTAGAGTTTAGTGGATTTATTTTTAGCGGAGAATTTAGCTCATAGTTGTGCTAGTTTTGAGAACTAGGTATTAGTTAGAGTATTGTGTTTGTGGAGGCCTTGTGTCTGAAACATAAGGTGTTTGTTTGGCATGTCGAAATACATGTAAATTATTTTATATTGTATTGTTACATAGGCCTTCGGACGATATCTAAAACTCAAAAAATCTTTTATAAAACCTTAACCCTGGTTCAACTGATCTCAATCCCCGACATAGCTACACAGTAGTGTATTGGGAGGGTTCCTTGTTTGGATTTCGCTTGCGAGACCTCCCCCGCACGAAGGTAGCTAGTGTCAGGAATTGAGAAGAGTTCAACCATTGTAAATTTTAAACTTTTATATACTTAATATGTTATTATAGACTCTATTGCTGAGAGTTATATTACGACTTGAGGCTAGTGGAGCCTGATTATGTTTCTACGAGTGGAGCTTGACGTACGGGGTGTATAGGCGCCCTGAGTAGTTAGTTTAATTTTAAAAATCTATATGGTTCGATGTGAGAACTATAAAGTATCGGTATAGTGATCTAGAGTGTAGATGTAAGGACTAGATGAGATTGAAGTCCTGTCATATCTAAAATTTCACTGGCGAAATTCTTATAAGGGAGAAGATTGTAACACCCCACGATTTTGGGACTGAGAAATTTAATTTTGGGAGAAATAAAATTTATTTAAATTGGAGAATTTTAAATTTTGGAAATTGAAGTCCAAAAATTGAAGACGTTTTAAAGTTTCTCGGGTGAGGATTTTGAGTGTACCATTGGTTTCGGATGGGTCGAGATAGTCAAAATGACTGTCATTGGGTTTTATTTCGATTCCGAATTATTTTTAAGTGAGTTTGACTCGAATTGGGGTAAATGAGTTATTTAAAGTGTGTATTAACATTTAAAACTAGGATTATTGTTTTAAAGGCTTAAGAGGCTTACGGGTCAAGCCTTCTCATTTGAGAGAAATGGAAAGAAGAGAGAGAGGAAGAAAGCTTGGAGATTTCCGGCCCAACCGCGATCACGGGGACGATCCAACCTCTACAATTCCGAGGCAAGTGTTTAATCTTGCTAAATATTTCATTTGTGTATTTCATTTCATAATTTGTGGATAAAATAATTGGATTTTGGGTATTAATGACAAAACCTAAATTTTGAAGATTTAATCTTGAAATTGATGTTTAGATATCGGTTTGATGGTGTAGAAATGGTTGGGATCAACTTTGGGTTGATTTAGTAGTTTAGAATCATGGTATGATAAAGGTTTAGGGGATAGAAGTGAAATTTTAGGGTTTAGAATTCGTGGGTTTCATGAAGAAGAAGAGACCTTTTTGATTCTGCAGACCTGAATTGATTCGCCCCCAAGCGAATCAATTCGGTTTAGGCAAAAGTGGCAGGTCTGCATGACCGAATCGATTCGGACCCAAGGCGAATCAATTCCGATTGAGACAGAGTCCCAGGTCCTCTGGACCGAATCGATTCGCAGTTGGAGTGAATCAATTCGCCCTTGAGACCGAATTGATTCAGGCCAGGCCGAATCGATTCGGAAACAGGGTTGTTTTATGGGGGGTTTCTAGGATGATTTCTAACCCCTTTTGGTTGGGTTTAATGATTCAGGACCTTCTTTTATGATGTAAGAAATATGTTTTGGAGACATATAAGGGGTTTCTCACATGTTATGATTATGGGGATTTCTTGGAATAATTTGGGAAAATATATATGTGTATGCATTGGAGTTGTGTATAGAGATTTTGGGAAACCTCATTGGGGTTGGGAATCCTAATTATAGATCAAAAGTGAGTATAAATATGATGTGAGGTTAATAACTCTTAGAGAGAGTTGCGAGGGTATGTTGTGAAATTCTAGGACGACTTTATATCGAATCCTTATAGAGATAGGATACTATTAAGATACAATTTGGGGACCAATGAAAGAGAGTGGTCGCATATCCTTAGTAATGATAAATTCAAGGAATAAATCATAAAGGCGTTAGACTAGGGGATTCACAAGAGTGATTGAATCGTAGTTAAAATTGAGAGCGATGGGATCATATTACCAACTAGAGTAGTGTGTGTAAATCTAGTCGGGGTAGTTGTTATATATCGGTGTGTGATTTACAAAGGGTATTTTCCCTAAGTGATGGGACCATGAGATGAATTTAAGATTTAACTTGAGGTTTATAGGCTATTAGTTATGTGCATACCAATAGTCAAAATTAGTACTAGAGATATTAATGTACTTTTGGGATATAGATGAGATATGTAGTGATTGTTACCTACACTAAACTTTGGGTGATAACCTTAATGTGGACATATATATATATATATATGTTGGAAGACGATTCATATCATGGGAGAAATGTATGAATATGCTTCAAGTGAAGGATCGTATTCACGTATCGAGGTAAATTAAATGTGTTGGGAGGACGGTTAGTATATTGAGGATCATGTATACTTATAGCCGAGTTTATAAATCTTATACATACGGATGAGAGAAAGTGTGTATGTTTATGAGGATATATGAATATATATATATATATATAATTGTATAAATATGGATATATGTGTATACTCATGTTGTGAATATCTAAACTGTATGTGTTGGTTTAATTATATGATGGGATCATATGGACGTATATATATTGTGCATGTCAATAATATATATACTTGTATGGTTAAGCATACCCCGCACATGTTATCATCAGGAAGTTTTCGCGATGAAGGTGAGCACCCTGGCTCGAGGAGAAGAGTGTGGATATTCCCCAGGTCATAGTCGTCCATTGTGTTATTATGTGATTTGCATTTTTGGGGGGATGAGACGTGGTGGGTATGTTTCGTCTCATTGCCGGTTAGGAACTATGACCGCTTCTCGGACGTTGTGTGCGTGATTTTATCACGAGGTGGGTGTCGTTTAGCCCCACCAGGTGGTCCCCAGTATGCTATGTGGTTTGGGCACTGGGAAGATGATAGCATGGTGCAGTATATTAGCGATATATATATATATAGCCAATTATATTATGTGAATGTCCATTATACATCATATGTGGTATGTACACTTGGCTATGGGAATGAATGATTGTATCTATATATATGTTTAGAGTAAATACATATGTACTTACATATCCTATAGATGGAAGGATATAAAAGTTCTATGGTGTACATCTTGGGTGATTATGGTGTACTAGATTGTTGGGGGTTGATGTATCGCATTTAAGGAATATTTAGACTACATCATCCCAAGGATATTATTGGAGATATTAAGGTCACTCTTAGAGAGTAATCTAATTTTGGTAGTTGTAATAGTAGAATTGTGTGTATGACATAATGGATCCTACGATCGACATTGGCAAGGAGTAGTGTATTGGGGGGGGGGGGTTCCTTGTTTGGATTTCGCTTTACGAGACGCCCCACGCACGAAACGTAGTGAACTGTTGAGAGTGGAGAGAAGTTTTGTCCTTATTAATTTGTATGCATGTTATTTAGAGATTAAATCATATGATTCAAACCGAATGTAAATGGGTAACGTATTAAGAATTATAATTGATTAAATTATAAACCAGAATCAATTAAGCTTAATATGGCATTTATGTATAAAAATAATTAAGTGTAATTGGAATGGGAAAGATTCTTGGGTTATGTTAGGAAGGAAGGTCTTGGGGGAATAGGCCGTGCCTATAGTAAGTTAGGTTGTCCTTAAGGGTGGGGTAACTTACTTAAGATTCCAGGACACGAATAGGTGCGCGCTGTTAGATGAGAGGTGAGTTAGGGTTTCACGAGAGTGCGACTCCACTTTAATTATGAAATAAGTGCATTTATATTTATTATGCACGGTTAACACACTTGCTAAACATTTTTACACCTCGGGCTCTGATCAGTTTATATTTTTTTCCTGTATATATATATATGTATATTACTACAGGTGTCCTACCGCATGGATGCCAAATGCCCTTCTATCCAGAGTCGTGGGAGCCGTAATAGGTGCGGACTGTTGCGGGATTAGCTGGTAGACGCTTCCTACTTCTTATAAATCTAGGTAGGTTTCATGTTGTACATCGGGTTTATACCCAAGGGACATTTATAGATGTTTACATTCCTTCTTTATGGTTGTTGCACTGTCTGTGACCCGACAGCTTATTCGGGTATATTCTTTGTATACATTCATCTCATTTTATTCCAGTGCTTTCTTTCTTCATCATACTTGTACATTCCACCTTTGTTAGTAGTTCTATAGTGTTGGTTTGTTGTCTGTTGCATATTTTATTTAATTTTACATCTCTCTTATATGATTTTGGGTAGTTAGTCTTATACGTTGTTGTATATTTTGTTGATGTTAAGACTGAGCCATCTGAGATTCCTTATTTAAGGTAGTATAGGGCTGGCCACTCGTTTTATTTTAAGTAGGGTGTCACAATAGTTTATATGATCCAAGTTTCTACATAACATTTGTTTAGAGATCATTAGTTTGGCACCGAAATTCATTCTCTATCCAAAAGAGATAGTTTCTTGCGGAGGATTCCGTCCTTGCAGTGATTTTCATACGAAAGTGGATTTCGTGTGTTTGCCGGTTGCTTTGCCCCATCGGTGGATTTCTAGAAGAATCTGGACTCCTGAGTTGTCGACTAGGCAGAGGTTGAGGAACGAAGAGAATCAATACTTGCGAGTGCATTAGGTCATTGAGTAAGTGTAATACCCTGTATTTTTCTAAGATAAATAATGAAATTATATTTTGGGATAAAATAAAAATTTGTGGAAATTGGATTAAATCGATAAATTCAAATTATTAATTGTGAACAAATAAATTGTTATTATGTTGTGATTATGTGTGATGGATTTGTGTTATGTTAAGGTTCATAATAATTTAAATGTTAAGGAATTAAAGGGGACTTCTCCCACTACATAATAAGGCAATAATTTTCTTGCTCAATTTCAATTCCAATTTACTTCTTAATGCATTGTAATCATCCCATGTGATTTATGGGTGGTTTTAGATTAGACTTTGAGGATTAAATGTTAGTAATTAATCTCATGCATGTAGAGGATTAATTATAACATAGGGTGTTCACCTAGAAATTTTGGAATTGGTTCTTGAATTTTGATGATAGAAACCCTGGGATTCTTGGAGTAATTTTTGTGAATCTTGAATTCACATGTGGAGGAAATTGGAACATGTTATTATCTGAAAATTGTGACTTTAAATTCCATGTATTATGCCCCATAACACTTAGTGGTTATTGTAGAAGAAATCTGGGATTAAAGATCTTAAATTTCTCATATGAAATCAGGGCATTGGGGTTAGTAATTCATGTGGTTATATGGAACAAATGGTTATATGATGTATAACTAAGTATTAAGTATCCACTAACATGTTTACAAAAAGTGAATCACAATTAGAATGAATCTTTTAGAAGAAATAAGAAAATTCATACTTAATCAAATAACTAGATCTTGGCTTCTGCACAATTCCGAATCGATTCGGCCTTGGAGCGAATCGATTCGGTTTGGCAGCTAATTGATTCGGCCCTGGGGGCTGAGTGAGCAGGAGCCATGGTTCGTTCAAAAATATTTTTAGAAGTCCAAACGACTTGGTAGGACAGTGTTTGGTCCAACGGGGAATTTATTTAAAATGTAAACGTGGAGCTTATATCAATTGGGATATTATATTTAACTAGATGGAATTAATAATTAACTAGATGCTCAATTATTAATGTATGAATAGCCGTGAATATCATGTGGAACATTTAGGTAATTATAGAGTAGTTGCCCATACTTATTATGTGGGAAAAATAATATGTACTTATGTGTATCTGTGTGGACATGCCAATGTTCGTGGACGGTCCTATTGGTCATGGGTTTCCCACATTCGGGATCGTAACACACGTTGGCACAGGTGGGCTAGGCACTGTGTAGGTCATTTAGTTACTACATAGCAGCGCCATCTACGAGAGGTAGGTGTTGATGCTGGGATCCTTTATCATTGTTGGGTATGGTCCGTGAACTGGTGTACTACGTAGGGACCTCCCCATTTATGTGTGTGTTTTGTGATGTCCGACTTGGATAAGATATTCCTCTGGACTTGTCGATAAAGCATGAATGAGACACCACTGGTAGATCCTTTGCATGTCGCATATATGAAAGGACATATATATATATATATATATATTACCCAGATTATATGAGATTAATTAAAATGTCTAAGAATGTAGACATAACTCACATACCCTTACTATGTTGTGCATAATAGATGTTTATGCCACTTTTATGAGATATATAAGACTGGGATAACTTGGGATTTGGTAATCAAATATAATCAGCTGTAATACCCCGCACTTTTAAAGGTATTTAAATTACGCTGTGGATTTAATTTGGTAATTTGAGGAATTATTATGAATAGTAATTCTGGGATTAATGAGTGAAATTAAATAAATTCAATATTACAAAGTGAATAGTAAATATTAATTTTCGAGTGTCGGATTAATATTTACATGGATTATATTTTCATACGAGACTAGGTATATGAGTGGATTATTTTTAATTACATGTCGCAAGTTGGGTAAAGCGATAAAGGAAATATTTTAAATTGGAAAAATACGCGTATTGAACGTGTTGGGTCAAAATAGTGAATTTTAGTTAAGTGACTCGGATGGAGATTTCGACTACGCCATTGGGTTCAGAATGGTCGAGATAGTCAAAATAGAGTACCCGGGGATAGTATTTGAGCTCCGGGCATTTTTGGACTAGTAGGGACTCGTAAATGAGTACACGAGTCATTTAACAATGGGATATATATCCAATTTCGGATTTAAAGAGGTGGCAGCCCTCATTTCCCCCCAAATATCAGCCCTAAGAGAGAGAGAGAGAAGAGAGAAAGAAGAGAAGAAAGAAGAAGAACGAAAAGAGAAGAAAAGAAGAGATTTTCGATCAAAATTCGCGGGATTCGACTCGTGGTCGTCGGATTTAATCCACGAGGCAACTGTTTAAGTTGCTTTATGATTTAGTGTATTGATTTTTCATATTTTAGTTGGTATAAAACTAAAGATTTTTGGGTTGAAATTTCATGGATCAAACGGGTTTTCGGAAGATTAAAACGGATATAACTCGATTAATACCCAATTTGAGAAACTTGGAATTTATTTAAATTAATTATTGAATATGGGTTCTAGGATAATTAGAACCCTTTATATATGTGTATTTATGGTTGTTTGAGGTTGGTTAACGATGAGAGAGGAGATAAAAATCTTGGAGGTGTTTTAATGGAGGTTTGGATTTTTGGACAAGAAGGTGAATAGTGATTAGCCTCACTTCCGGACTATTTCGGATAGGAAGACAACTGATTCAGCTCTCGGTCAAAACACAAAAGTTATAGATCTTTTCGATACGATTGCGTGGGCGCCAACCGCGTATTTTTTTTATTTTTCTTCGAATTGTTATAATTTTTATAAGATGGCAGTTTCGGGGTGAAATCACCAACTCGGAAATGCACTCGAAAATTGGAAAAATAAAAGGCTAAATTTGTTTGGAGATAAATATTTGGGGTTCCTAAAAATAGTGTGGGGACTTCTAAATATTTTTTTTAGTAAGGTGTGTATTTTGGCTTAGTTGAAAGTAAAATCCAAGATTTACCCAAATAGGGGTGTTCGTGAGGAATAATACTTAAAGAGATATTTAGGTGTGATTTGAATATTAAATAAGGGAATACGTATTGGGGTATTTTAATTGTGTGAGATTCGAGGCTATTGGCTATCGCTATAAGAGTTTGAAAATTATAGCCATAAAAGATTGAGAAGAGATATAAATAATATATATCGATGTTGTTGATATAATCATTGTGCGGTGAAAAAAGCTCAGAAAATAAAATATTGGGGACTGGTAAAATTGATAAATGTGTAGGATATCCAAGATATAAATATACTATGTATGGGATGTATTATATGGGCTATGAGTATGCCCTTATATTATATATATGTAAAAATCATGTCCGCGCTACTTGTTATCACGGAGGTTACCGCGCCGGGACAGTCTTATCTCGATGGGACCTTTATGGGGGATATTGACTTGTACCTTAGAACATAGGACTCCTTGGTACAGGCTATCTGATTGATAGTCAGGCGGTCCTAAGATACGTGAGGGTATGTGCTGACCTCTTAGTGACTTGGAACTATGTTTCGCCTCCATTTGTATGTGTTTTGTGTTAATACAGTTCGAGAGTGATTCCGAACTAGTATCACCCTTAGTTTGTGTGATACGAGGACTTGATAGCAGAGTATGCCATCACCATAGATCTTATGTGGGGTTCCGTTAGGATATATATTATATGTGTGACTAATATATATACGTATATTTATATGGAAACTTTCTACTGTGCGTATAAGTAGATAAGTAAGAAATAAATGCTTGAACTTTATTATAAGTGTACGAGAACTTTATAACGGTACAAGGGGTTTCTTAACCAGGGTGCAATAATGTTATATATTGATATATAAATTGATGTGTACGCATAAAGAGAATAATGTGTGTATACCGAAATCTTGTTTGGTGTCCTATATGGATAACTAATATACTTGTTGTGAATAGTATATTGTATATATATGAGATGAGATATCATATAACCTAACCCTGTATAAAAAGGAGAGGAATGAATAAAGTGATATACTCATTCCGGTAGATTTATATCTGGATTTATATCAATATGGATCATAGGTTCTAATGAGAACTATTAATAAATACGGGATGGTATAAATATGGTATGTATTGAAGGCCTAATGGATCCTGATGATCAACATTGTAACGTAGTAGTGTATCGGGGGGTTCCTTGTTTGGATTTCGCTTCGCGAGACACCCCACGTACGAATGTAACGTAATGTTGGGAATGGGGAGAAGTTTAGTCCTTAGTACTCGAATTGATGAGGATTATTAGAAGGTGGGTAATTACATTAGTTAGGCAGGGTAGCTTAGCTAGGTTGTTTAAAAAGGTATGCGATAGTTGTGCACTATTAAAAGAGGGGTGAGGTGTATCTCATGTGAGAGCGATACCTGTTTAAATATGAGAAATAACATATTTTTAAAATATGGATTTTAAGCACTTGCTAAAATGTTTTCAAAACTCGGGATCTGACCCGTTTCTCTATTTTCCCCTCTTGCTATATCTATATATATATAGGTGTCAAGACACAGGGACGCCTAGATGATGATTCTTTTGAGTCAGACGTTTTCTGCAGCAGCTGTGGATGCAAGCAGGTTTATATTAGACGCTTCTATCATTGAGATCTAGATAGGAGGTATTGTAGCAACATTCGGGCTTATGGATCAACTGTACTCATTTATTCTTTTATCGCCTTTTAGTGTGGCATTCGATTTGGTTGTATTATTTTACCGAGTGTTCGATTATTTTATTTTATTTCATTTCAGTTGCTTCATATAAACTGTTGTAATTGTTTTATTTGAATGGTTTGGTTAAAAAGATTAGTTAATTAAAAATTTGACGTCAGCCTAATAGGATATTAGTAATAAAATTATTTTTCGACAGTGATGCTAAGAATGAACCATATGAGACTCCTGTTTTAATTTGATATAGGAGTGATCACCCGGTATTTTATTAGGCGGGGTGTCACATCAGCTTCATTATAGCAATTCATTATAGCTAGTTCAATTAACATTAAATTGGCACGGTTGTCACATATATTATTTCAGGACATGTTGAGACGTGAGTAATATTGCACTTAGATGAGGGGTGAGATGTTAAACACATGTGAGTGACGATGGGAGATATTTATTTTGCATTGACAGTATTATTGAAATTTAAATTAATTAAGTTAATTCTTCCACATCTAGGGCTCTGACCCAAATTTAAATGTTTTCTCCCCCAGGTGTTCATAGACATGGATAGATGGACTATTGACTTGGCAGCCTTGCATTCTCATTTTTCTCCTCGGGCATTTCAGATCAGTTGATTCTAGTCTAGGTGCTTCCTCAACTTCAGTACTTAATTTTATTTGGGATTATTGTATGGGCATAAGCCTGAGACTTATTTACTTTATGTTGGTTTGGGTATTTAATATTATGTCGGATGTGTCACACTATTTATGTTGGATTGGATTTCTTTAATATTGAAATGTTGATTCAAACTAAATTATGGGCCTTTAATATATGACTTATATTATATTGATGATAAGAATGGCATAACAAGCCCCATCTTCGGCGTATCGTGCCTGGCCAGCCTTGACGTGAGAAAATGGGGGTTATTACATTAGTATCGTAGGATCCAAGTTCTAGTGTCCTTAGGATATGTGTTGCGTTCATTACATTCTGTGTTGAGTCCTTTGATATGTAGAGCCTATGCTTAGGTTCATTGTATTCCTACGATTGTACTAATTCGAACCTTCTTTGCTTTTAGATGGCAAACGAACGGAGAAGTAGGCCGAGGGGCGCAGTCGCACCTGCGAAGGAGGAGGAGGCTCAGCCAGAGCCACAATACCAGTCATGGGCCCTACCATCCCCACAGTTGATTACACCAGCGAAGATCACCACTATTGTGTCTCAAGCGATTTCCACAGCCATGGCGGCCATGCTTCAGCATTTCCCACCACCACCACTACAGCAGGTGACCATACTAGCCCAGTCACCGGGATTAATTTGGGATATGGTGAGGGAGGCCTTCGTTAAGGGCCAGCCTCTAGAGTTATTGGGCAGTTCGAATATACTGGTGGAAAGTAGGTGGAAGAAGGGCATACTAAGGCACTTACGCATGGTAGAGTGCACGCCAGTGCAAAAGCAGATGTTAGCTTCATTCCGATTAGTGGGGGTCGCGCTCCAGTGGTGGGATTCGGTTACGTCGGTTGCAGAGAGGGGTACCCTAACTATCGATGAGTTTTGGGAGAGATTTGAGGGGAAGTACTTTCCCCAAGAAATGTAGTTGAGATGTGGAGAAGATTTATGGAACTTAAGCCGGAGAGGCGTATCATGGCCAAGGACGAATAGGAGTTTACTGCCATTTCGTACTTCATAAAGGAGGATGTTAATACTGAGAAGAGGGGGATGGATAGGTTCATAGTGGGATGAGTCTAGCACATCAGGAATGCACTTATGGGGAATCTGTCCTTTACCACGTATAATTAATTGGTGAATGTCGCACTTTTCCACTGTCAGGATCATAGGATTTTTCAAAAGATCAAAGGTGAGAAATGACAAGGAGAAGAGTCGTCGAGCCAGCAGGGCAAGACGAGTGGGAACGAAGGATCTGGGGCCCAACAGTTTAGGGGTACTTCATCTGCAAATCAAAAGAAGAATTTCAAGGGTTTTAATGATCGAAACAGACAAGGTGAGTGGGTCCAAGGGCAGTCGAGACAGGGCCAGTAGGACCAGCAGCACAGAGGCCATCGGGCCGACGGACAGAGCGGCGCCCGTTTCGCAAGAATTATCTTACATATGGAGAGAGGGATCATACATCGAGGCGGTGTCCTCGGGGTAACCAGACAGCTCAGGAGCAAGGAGGTCAGAGGGGATAGTAGGCTCCATCAGGACAATGCCCACCATTACTAGCTCCGAAAGTTACTGCACAAGCCGATCTAACACCCGTCGCCCCACATCAGGGACAACAGCCACTACAATATGAACGGGTCTACCATATTGCGCTCGTAGATTGGCCAGCTCCAGCACAGTTAGTAGAGGGTATGTTCCCAATTTTTTGTCACATGGGTCGCATTTTATTCAACATGGGGGCGTCTCATTCTTTTGTTAGCACGGGTTTTGCATGGGAGACTGGGATGGTAGACTATGCTTCCGATATTATCCTACATGTAGATTTATCGGTGCGTAGAGTGGCATCCATACGCTCAGTGTGTCGGGGTATCGGGATTGGAATAGGATGATTCACTTTTGTAGCTGACTTATTAGTACTTGATATGAATGATTAAGATGTTATTTTGGGGACAGACTGGCTAGCTACGTACAGAGCATGTGTGGATTGTTATGGGAGGTCCTTCGTCTTCGCCATTCTGGGGCAGGAGATGTACCTAGTTGTGATGACGCACCCTAGGGGTGGGTCGAGCACGTATTTATACTACATCAAGGAGGATACTTCTTCGAAGGTTGTGGTGACGCTGGATTTTATCCCGGTGGTAAGTGAGTTTTCAAATGTTTTGGGGGAGATCCCAAGGTTCCCACATAAACAGGAGATAGACTTCGTGATTGACTTAATTCCGAGCATGAGACCTATTGCACGTATACTGTATCATATGGCTCCTCTGGAGATGAGCGACCTACAGTATCAGATTGAGCAGTTATTGGGGTAGGGGTTTATCAGGAGGAGTACTCCGCCATGGGGTGCTCCAGTTTTGTTCGTCAATAAGAAAGACGGATCTCTGTGACTTTGTATTTACTACAGGGAGTTGAACAAAGTCACTATACGGCATAAATATTCGTTGCCCCGTATTGATAATTTGTTTGACCAGCTGAGGGGTGCTGCGTATTTCTAAAAGATTTACTTGAGATGGAGTTACCACCAGCTGAGAGTGCGGGAGCAGGACATCTCAAAGACGAATTTTCTTATGAGATATGGGTCGTATAAGTTCTTAGTAATGCCATTTGGGCTAACTAATATGCTGACGCTATTTATGAATTTGATGAATTAGGTGTTCAAAGATTATTTGGATGATTTGTCATCATGTATATAGACGATATCTTGATTTATTCTCGAACTACGGAGGAGCATGCACATCATTTATGGGTGGTCTTACAGATGCTACAAGATCACCAATTGTATGTGAAGTTCGATAAATATAGTTTTTGGTTGAAAGAGGTGCAGTTCATGGGCCACGTTGTGTCTGAGAGGGGAATATCAGTGGACCCGGAGAAGTTTCTGCAGTGGCAGCCCACTACACCCACCGAGGTACGCAGCTTTTTGGGATTGGTCAGGTACTACCATCAATTCATTCAGGGGTTCTCCAAGATATCCAAGCCCTTAACGAATCTAACTAGGAAGGGAGCACCATTTATGTGGGATGACATGTGCTAGTAGGCGTTTAATGAGCTAAAGACTAGATTGACTATAGCACCGATTTTGGCATTACCTCGAGTAGGGATAGACTACAAAGTCTTCACATATGCGTCCATAAGGGGACTTGGAGGGGGTTTAATGCAGGAGGAGAAACCGATAGCTTATGCTTCCTGAAATATTAAGCCTCACGAAGGACATTACCCCATCCACGACTTAGAGTTGACAGCCATGGTTTTTTCACTATGAGTATGGAGGCATTATCTCCGAGGGAGAAATTCCAATTGTTCATAAACTACAAGAACCTACAGTATTTGTTCACATAGCGGGAGCAGAACATGAGACAGAGGTGGTGGATAGAGTTTATAAAGACTATCAGTTCGACATTTAGTACCACTCGAGGAAGGCGAATGTCGTAGTAGATGCTTTGAGCTGCAAGCCGATACTGGAGTTAGCGGAAGTGTGGAACACGAAGTGGAAATCACTTTGTGGGGATGACGACCTGACTCGTTCGTTTATGGAAGTTCTCACATCACCCCCAAGATCATTATTCGGGTGGTAAAGGTGCAGATAGGAGATCAGCTTTGCTAGGAGCGAGTGAGATAGCTATTAGCCGAGGGAGAGGATCATTATTTCATTGGGTTAGATGGGGGATTGAGATTCTAGAGGAGATTAGTTGTCCCAGATGATGAGGATTTTAGGCAAGAGTTATATCTGAGGCTCACGGGTCACTCTTTACGGTACATTGTGGAGGGGATAATATGTACTATGACATGCAGTGGCAGCATTGGTGGGCCAAGATGAAAAGGGACATAGTAGGCTTTATGTCCAAGTGTGTTACATGTCAGCTGGTGAAGGTGGACCATCAGCATCTTGTAGACGTGTTACATGCTTCGGAGATCCCAATGTGGAAGTGGGAAATCATCTCCATAGACTTCATTACTAGGCTACCTACATTGCAGAGGGAACATGATTCCATTTGGGTGATCATCGATAGATTGACGAAGGTGGCTCACTTTTTATTGGTCCAGATAAATTACAGCTCCGATCAGTACGCCAAACTTTTCCTTACAGATATTGTTAAGCTGCATGGGATACCGCTCAACATCGTGTCAGACTAAGACAGGACTTTTGTGTCCTACTTTTGGAGTAGCTTTCAACAAGGTTTGGGTGCATAGTTGAGATTGAGGACGTCATATCATCCTCATATCCACAGGAAGATAGAGAGGGTGAATTTAATGTTGGAGGACATGTTACGAATGTGCATTCTAGATTTTAAAAGAAGCTGGGAGCAGTATTTGCCTTTAGTGGAGTTTGCATACAACAACAGCTACTAGCTCACGATTGGGATGGAACCATTTGAGTCACTTTACGAGAGGCCTTGTCTTTCACCCTCATGCTGGTTAGAGGTGGGGGATAACAAGTTACTTGGTCCAGATTTCATTCAGGAACCTCAGAGTAGGTAGAGATGATTCAGACCAGGATACAAATTGCCTAGGATAGGCAAAAGATCTACATGGATGTGGGCTAGAGACATATAGACTTTCATGTTGGGGATCAGGTGTTGATTAAAGTGTCTCCCATGAAGGAGGTGATGAGGTTTGGGAAGAAAGGGAAATTGGCTCCCCGATACCTAGGAATGTTCCCTATTCTGGAGAGGATTGGGCCCCTGACATATCGGTTGGGATTATCGGACCACTTGCAGTGAATACACAACGTTTTCCATATATCTGCATTGCGAAGGTTATTTAGAGATGAGATAGCATACCAGCACATTGATATTGATGAGATGGAGCTCCATCCAGATGCTACTTATGAGGAGAGATCAGTTACCATTCTAGACCGTTGAGAGCGCCGACTTCGATCCAAGGTTGTTCCATTAGTTCGGGTGCAATGGGGACACTATCGGGAGGATGAGTCAACTTGGGAGAGGGAGGGCGACATGCACTCAAAATATCCTGAACACTTCTAGCTAGGTACATTCTTTCCTTGATTCCGAGGATAGAGTCCCGTTATTAGGGGAAATAATGTAATACCCCGTATTTTTCTAAGATAAATAATGAAACTATATTTTGGGATGAAACAAAGTTGTGGAAATTGGATTAAATCTGTAAATTTAAATTATTAATTGCAAACAAATAAATTGTTGTTATGTTGTAACTATATGCGATGGATTTGTGTGATGTTAAGGTTCATAATAATTTCATGTGTAGTAGGAATTTCATAATTGGAGTGTGACACAATTATAAAAATATAATGTTGGGATAAAATAATTGGGACGTATTTCGGGAAATATACGGGATCGTTTAGGTGTTTGAGACCTTTAGAAATGGTTCCAAGGGGTGTGTGTGTGTGTGTGTGTGTGTGTGTGTGTGTGTGTGTGTGTGTGTGTGTGTGTGTGTATACATATATGTGTGTGTGTGTGTGTGTGTGTGTGTGTGTGTGTGTGTGTGTGTGTTGGGAGACTTTTGGGCTAGTCTGGATATGGATTCGGTGTCTAAAATTTAGGATATTTACCCAACTAGGGATTTGGGGTTAATATATATTTAAGGGAAAGAGTAATAACTCCCCATTAGTGATTAAAAACCCAAACGTAACAGCTACACCTCAAGCGAGAAAAGCAAAAGAACCAAAAGGGAGAAGAGGTAAGAAATTGGAGGGGAATTCAAGCAGACTTCTTCCACTACATAATAAGGCTAGAATTTTCTTGCTCAATTTCAATTACAATTTACTTCTTGATGAAATGTAATTATCCCATGTGATTTCTGGGTTTTAGATTAGAATTTGATAATCAAATGTTAGGAATTAATCTCAATACATGTAAAGGATTAATTATAACATAGGGTGTTAACCCAAAAATCTAGGAATTGATTCTTGAATTTTGATGATAGAAGCCCTAAGATTCTTAGAGTAATTTTGGTGAATCTTTAAATCACATGTAGAGAAAATTGGGGCATGTTATTATTTTCAAATTTTGACTTTAAATTCCATGTATTATGCCCTATAACCTGATCTACACTTAGTGGTTATTGTATAAGAAATTTGGGATTAATGATCTTAAATTTCTCATATGAACTCTGGGAATTGTGGGTAGTAATTGACATGGTTATATGGAACAAATGGTTATATAATGTATAACTAAGTATTAAGTACCCACTCATATGTTTATAAAAAGGGAGTCACAATTAGAATGACTCTTGAAGAAGAAACAAGAAAGTTCGTACTTAATAACATAAGCAGATCTAGTCTTTTGAACAATTCCAAATCGATTCAGCCTTAGAGAAAATCGATTCAATTTGGCAGTGAATCGATTCGACCATAGGGACTGAGTGAGCTGGGGCCATGGTTAGTTTAGGAATATTTTAAGAAGTCCGAAAGAGTTCGTAGGTGTAACACCTTGTATTTTCTGTGCATTTAATATTTAATTAATTCTAAAAAAAAAAAATTACTTGTGTGTCGTACTTTAATTGAATTAATTATAGTAATATTTATTTAAATATTAATCGGAGAGTGAATTGTTAATATTTAAGGAAATTTAATTACTAAGTGAATAGTAATAATTTAATTACGTCATAATGTGTATTAGTGACGTGGAACTTATTTATCTGAGCCGGGAGTCGGTGTAGATTAATTTGGGTGTGAGATAAGGATTTTATAAATTAATTTGGATGTTAATTCTGAGTGCACGGTTGAGTTCGTATGGGCCGAGATAGTCGAAAAAGTGTAACCGGGGGTGGTAAAAGGGTCACAGGGCATTTTTGGCCGGGACCGGACCCACACGGGGGTAATTGGGACATTTTAATTAAGCCCATAAGCCAAAAAAGGGATTTGTGTGTTAAACCTAAACCTAAGAGTGTTGAACGGCAGAAAAACACACATCAAAACCAAAGAGTTGGAGAGGGAACTAGAGGGAGCAATTGGAGAATAAATTGGGGATCTTTTGGGGACAAATCAAGGAACAAAGTTAGGTGTTCATCATCAAGCCTATCTCCACACCAACGGATCAGACTCTACGAACCCAAAGGTAAGTGGTTAAATTGTTGTGATGTTCAATTTTGATACTCAATTCATATTTTTGTGATGTATAAACCAAAATCCGTTTTGGGTATAAATGGTGTAAGAGGGTACTTTAGATTATATATATGGAGGCGTAACCCCTATTGAGTATGGTGATCACAAGTTAAATTAGCCAAAACCCTGGATTAATTATAGGAAATGCACACACAAACTCAATGAAGATGAACTCAGTTTAAACTCTCAAATCTCTCGTGTATAACTCAGGTCATGCTAATGGACTTTTAGAAGTGGCTTAGCTAGAGGGAGGGAGAAGTAAGCACCCTAGATACACCCTGATAGGCAGGTAGAAACACACCAAACACCCTCAAGAATCTCTGTCAAGTATTAAAAGCTTTATAATAAATGACAATGGTGAGTGAGTAAGCTCTCTGGTTTTGCAATAACTTCTGAATTCTCCAAAAGTCTCTCTCTTCCTCAAAGGTGGTTGGGGTCCTTAATTAGCCCCCCCTCACCACCACCGAGGCAACTCAGTCATTAAAGACTATGAAAGACATCCCTCATACTTTATGTCACAACATTAAATGCCTGATGTACTAGTTGTCTCCACGTCATAAACATTAAATGCCAAGACATGCCTTTTGCCTAACCACTGTGTGTCAGGGGATTGTTGTCGCAGAGGTGGCTCACCAACTGCCTGACAGCCCCAAATACCACGGTGGTTTACTCAAGTGTATGTCTGACATTGTTTAGATGGCTAATGACATCACCCACAGTAGATGTGACATTAAGTAGAGGGTCGTTTGGTCCATAACTCAATGCCCGATGGAACTCCAAGCTGCTCCGCTTGAGGTTCCACGGTCAGGGTCCTTCGGTGTTTTACCAGGTATATCTAAGATGGTCAGGACAAGCCCCAACGGTGCCTTACTTCTCAATCCTCCAAACCAAGTCCCTCTAAAGTTCCCATGGTGAGGTCATTCGATAGGGCATGAAAGCCCTCCCAGGTCTTGCCATGCCTGGTCTCTCGTGAGTACCGTTTGACCTCACCCAAACTGCATTATTATTATCGTTATGTCATTACAACCGTTACAGCTTTACAGTGAATGTAACCAAAGGTACAATATGATTAACACAACAAGCTGAAGTATGAGTTGCCACGCTGAGCAGCCTCCCCAAGCTGCCTCGCTGAGCTGCCTCACCCAGATGTCACGCTTGAGTTGCCACGCTGAGCTGCCTCACCAAGATGTCATGCTTGAGTTGCCACGCTGAGCTGCCTCCCCAAGCTGCCTCGCTGAGCTGCCTCACCAAGATGTCACGCTTGAGTTGCCACGCTGAGCTGCCTCCCCAAGCTGCCTCGCTGAGCTGCCTCACCAAGATGTCACGCTTGAGTTGCCACGCTGAGCTGCCTCCCCAAGCTGCCTCACCAAGATGTCACGCTTGAGTTGCCACGCTGAGCTTTAAGCCCCCTCTACATTTGCCCCCTCGTGGAGAGATTTGTTGGGACAAGAAATGTCTGCACGAAATGACTCAACTTGATGGATTTTTCTTTGTGTAACCGTTAGAACATCTTCTTCGTTGGGGCCTTGTTAGATAAGTCTGACAAAAAGATTGGCGCCAAAAACTCAAGCTTGCTGAAGAAGGCAACGCTTCCTGTTCTCTATGCGTCATTTTATTAATGACGTGCGTTGTCTTTTCAACTGTCACAGCACTTCCCGAAGTGCCACGTGTTCATGTGAAATGATTACAGGCGGCCGTGCACGTGCGAGGGTGGGAAAATCTAAATGCCAAACTCGAAAGTCTCAACAGCCATTTTCAAAATACTTTGAACCTTAAACACGTGGGCCTGAGGGGTCTGTTTCTACTTCTTCCTTATTCTTCACTTATTTCCTTACTTCGTTATTTATCTTTTTTCCTCAACCTATCACTTGTTTTCTTATAAAGAGAGAGAGAGAGAGAGATACGCCATTGTTGCAAAGAGCTATAACACTACTTGTGATCGTCCGTCTCCATTGTTGCTTTCAATCCCTTTTCTCTTGAAGCTTTCTTTGTTACAGCTTCACTGTTTGTCATGGCGTCTTCAAGCAACCCCACCATTTCCGCCACCAGTGCTCCGTCTGCCACCACCGCTGCTGCCTCCGCCCTGGGTGCTGCTCGCCAAGAACAGCTGAGATTTTACCGTCGCTCTCCCATTTTTGGGGAGGGTGATGGCTTTGCTGTTGCCTGTAAGGCTGTCTGCTTTTCCTCCAAGTTTGACGCCCTCTTGCTGGGTGATGAAGACGAAGAGGTGTCTAAGTGGGGATTTTTGCCCCCAGAAGGAACTCTGAGATTTCGCTTAGAGCGAGGGGACTTTCCATGGTCCCACATTGATTTCGAAGCACCCGGGGGATCCCCCGCCCACTTTGCTACCTGGAACTCTCATATGCAGAGTTCCTATGCTGATATCCTCACCAAGATTGGGCTGCAACGGGCTAAATGGTTTGGTGAGTTTACTATCTCAAAGAACAATGCTGCCCTTCCTGTCTTGATCTCTCGATGGAACGTGACTACTCATACGTTCATCGCTGCGTGGGGCGAGTTCACCATCACTCTGGAGGACGTGTACGAGCTTTTGGGCCTCGATGCAACAGGTCATGAGCCCTACACCGATGAGGCCCTTGATACCCAAGAGACTGCCGATCGTTAAGAGTTGGATCGTATATGCCGAAGCTGCATTGGCTCATCCAATAAAGCTACTTTTTCTCCCTTGATTAGTTATTTCTTCAAGGGTTCTGGTGAAGGCAGTTCTTCAGCAGATGCCCCTGGTCAAGGTACACCGTTGGAACTTCCCGCCTACATCCTTGTGATTCTTTCCCGCTTCTTTTTGACGGGCAAGCCCAACGACCAGCCCCGAAGGGACCTTATCAACCTGTCCCTTCGCTTAGCTCGAGGCATAAAGCTTCCCCTGGCTGCAATTGCCTTGGGATCCTTGTACACCTGGTTGGACAGGACTTTATTCGACATGGAACGCTCCATTGGTCGTTATAACTTGGCCAATTTTGCCAATAGTGTGCTTCTGACTAGCTTTCTTTACTTCCGCTTTCCTGCCGTAGCGGCCAAGCCCAATAGACCTCCTTCGGCTGAATCGATTCTGCCTCCTCGGTCCTTCATTTACCATAAGAGGCAAAGATGAAAGGAGTTGATTTCAGTGATTAACCGTTTTGAGAGCTTCGTTATGAGGCCTTATCAAGAAGAGGCCTTTTTCCATACTTGTAAGTTTTTTCATCTTGATGCCAGAATGATACGGGATCCCTCTCCTGACATTGAGGACCCCTCGTTGGCCGTAGTTCTTCTTCTTTCTCCTGGATATCTACCCTCCTACACCGAGTGGGGATACTCGAGCGAGCATTATAACCCCAACCGATGCAGCCGTCAGTTTGGGTTTGACCAGGGGGTGCCACGTCCAGTTTTCCAATCATCAAACCCCAAAGTCTCCTTTGGCGAGGCATGTTCGTTGTTTTCTTCAACTGCTGCGTGGGGGATATCCTCAGCAATGGCTGGGCGTGTCACCGTTCCTAGTATTACTAGGCATGGGGATGTGACCCCTCTGTTTGCCACCAAATATTGGCCAAGACAACTAGCTGAAATTGCTAAGTTCATCGAGCGAGAGCCGGTGTACCCTCCTGTTTGCTCATTTTCTGCCCTAGAGTTGGGGCTAAAGGGCAACTCTGTGCTTGAGATAGAGTTCCCTCTAAGTTCAACCCACAAAGCACCTCCCAACGAGCTTCCCCCACTTTGTGCCATGGTCCCAGTTGCCACGCCAAAGTCCAAAACTGCTGCTGCAAAGAAGGCTGCCCCCTCTGCTGCAGCTACTACTGACGAGGGGGCTTCTCAACCTCTTGCTAAAAAAACAAGGACGGCCAAGAGCGGGTCATCGAAATCGAAGTCGAAGTCCCAGAAGCCCCAAACTCTCGTGGCAGCTCTTCCCATAGCCTCCGTTCCTCCTCCCATGCCTATTGAGATGGCTGAGCGTGTGAGGAGGGAGGCCCAGGCAGAACTGGACCGAATAACTGCTGAGTATCAACGGCATGCAGTCGTTGTCCCTTCCTCCGTTGCTTTCCCCACGGTGGTGGTGGATCCTTCAGAGCCAACGGCTAAACAGAGGAAGAGTTCCAGGGTTCCTCAAGGGGTCAGCATTGGTGCAGCTAGCTCGAGGAAGAAGACTCTGGGCACCAAGTCCCAGAAGAAACGGACTCCTGAAGTACATCTGACCCCTGAGGTGCAATCCACCCATGCCCCCTCAATTGCTGCCACTCCTCCCACTTCTCCCGTGGTTGTGTCTTCTCGTTCTCCTTCTGAATCGGAGGTACGTATGGCTGACTTAGTTATTATTGCCCTTTTGCTTAAGGAGGACTATCTTTATTTATACATATACTTTAACAATTGTGGTGCAGGGAGCTGAAGTAGAAAGACCAGACCCTTCCAGCCCTCCCGTGAGCCCTTTTGTGGGGGGACGCTTCGGTGCAGCTCATACCGATGTGACTCCTCCCCGTTCCCCCATGACAGGGCTTACGTATTCTCGCCGTGGAGTCAGCCAATGTGCGAGGGAAGTTATTGTGGGAGGTGATGATGTTGATCATGCGAGTGATTCCTCGCCTGAAGTGGTAACCTTGCCCGAAGTGGCACATCCTGAGATAACACCTTTGGTCCCTTCAGCTTTACAGGCCTCGCCTGAGGTTCCTCTGCCCATTGTACTTGTTGAGGAGAGTGAGCCCGAGGTATGATGTGATCTATAATTTATTTGTTGTAGTCCTTTCGGTCATACTCTTTTCGTAATTGGTTTACTGAAGTGTGATATGTTTTGGGTACCCCGGGTGGAAATGTCCTCGTTGTTGGCGAGCATTCTTCTTCCAACGATGCTGATGAGACCCCCAACTGGCATTCCTTTGTTTAGCACCATAACTGAGGTAAGTAACACGTGGAGCTATTTCTTTATATTTTCTGTGCCCATTATTTTTTTTCTAACACTTGGCTTTATGCACAGTTTTCTCCTGATCTTGCACCAACTCCTGTAGTGAGGGCCCAGGTTGGTGTGTTTACACCCCGTCCTGATGTAGCTGTGCTTGAGGGCTCAGTAGCTTTGCATGATGAACCCCGTGTGCTGGCCCTTGTGCCCTATGCAGGTGATAGAGTCTTGCCAAGAGTTTTGCCAAGTGTGGAGGCTTCTGCGTCCAGGGACCCCGTTACAGCTTTTGAGGTAATAATCTCTCCCCCAACGGTTCCTGTCCCTGTGGCCGCCTCATATATTCCCGTTGTGACTGAGGTATATTTTCCTTGCTATCTTTTGTTAAGATTTTCCATAATTTATGATTTTTCATAAGATTGTTCTTAAGCTCCCCCTTATAACGGTGACTTAACAACGAAAACACTTGTTAAGTTTTTTTTTTTCATAAACTCCACCTTATAACGGTGACTTAACAACGAAAACACTTGTTAAGTTTTTTTCGTAAACTCCACCTTATAATGGTGACTTAACAATGAAAACACTTGTTAAGTTTTTTTTTCACAAACTCCGCCTTATAACGGTGACTTAACAACGAAAACACTTGTTAAGTTTTTTTTCACAATCTCCTCCTTACAACGGTGACTTAACAACGAAAACACTTGTTAAGTTTTCTTCACAAACTCCACCTTATAACGGTGACTTAACAACGAAAACATTTGTTAAGTTTTTTCATAAACTCCACCTTATAATGGTGACTTAACAACGAAAACACTTGTTAAGTTTTTTTCATAATTCTATTATTTTGGTTTTCTTTTCAGGTTGCTCGGGAGGATTCACCCCCAGTCTTCTCACTTGTAGGCTCGCCCTTCCAAGAACCTGATGCTTCGGAAAATTCTATTCATGATGATCAAGGTTCTACAACTGGTGCTGCAGCCGAGAGCGAGTCTAGGTGTGAGCTGCCTCTTCCCGACCTGGCTCCTCATGCGTTCTGCCTCATAGTGCTTCGGCAGTCTCCTCAAATGCCTGTCAACCATCGCTTGGTGATCGAGCAACTGGTGAATCGTCATCCTGAGACCTTTACACCAGATTGCCTGCGCTCCAATATTCATGTGATGAGTCATAGACTGCAAGGGATGGCGATCGTTGTTGCTGAAATTGCCGGTACCCCTACTGCAAGTGTTACCAGATCCCTTCTTAACCAATATCTGGGTTTTCTGAAGGAGTTGGGACGTGATGGTTTCCGCTTTGACTGGCTTATAACATATCTGAAGACCTTGAAGAATCAGCAACTGATCGGCCAGAGGGAGGTGTTACGAAAGCACCAGGAGGACCAGAAGGCCGAGGAGGCTAGGTTGATCGCGTTGGCACCTCTTTTGGAAGCGGTGGATCAAGAGGTGAAGGATGCCGAAGAAGCTTTGTGCCTGGCCAAACTGAAGCGTGAGCGACTCCTGATTGAACGTACGCAAGTTCAAACGAGGCTGGAGGTTTCCATTAACGCCCAAAGGTCTTTCACAGCAGCTTCTTCGGGCCTGCCTGGAGATTTTTTCTCTTCCTTAGATTTATCTTTTCTTTTAGAGTAGTTACTTCGTATATATTTTCTTTCTTCGTCCATTCATGTAATTCTTGGGCAATAGTTCCCAATTTTTTTTGTAATGCTCTCTTGTTTAATGAATGAAAGAATGTATATTTTCCAGTTTATCTCTGAGTTATGACTGCTTTCATATCAATGTCTATACTTCACGTCATCTATAAAACTTGTATATTCATAGTCAAAGACTAGATACATCGATGGTACAAATTTAATTGTTTACACATGATAGACTTTCAGCCATTTATTGTTAATTTTGAATGGCTTATCTTCCTCCAACTTAGAAATTAAGCAATAACCTGAATCATGAGCTTCCTTCACGACGAAAGGTCCCTCCCAATTGGCTGCGAACTTTGGAAGAGGAAGTCCCCTAATGTGTTTCACCGCTGCTTTCAAAATGAGATCTCCCTCCACGAACCTCCTTGGTCTCACCAAGTTGTCATATGCCCTGGAGAGTTGTTTCGTATATATTTGAAAGTGTTGCATCGAGTTATCTCTGTGTTCATCCAACGCTTCCAGCTGTACATGCCTACTATGAGGGAGCATGCTACTTCTCAAGGCATAACGAGCAGAGGGAACTTCCAATTCTACTGGGAGGATTGCCTCAGTCCCATAGACAAGAGAGAACGGCGTGTATCCTGTGGGTTTTTGCTTAGTTGTTCGATAGGCCCACAAGACAGCTGGTATCTTGTCATCCCACGCCCCTGGAAAGTCTTCCATCATTTTGGCCAAAATATTAATCAGGGTTTCGTTAGTTGCTTCGGCCTGACCATTTCCCTTTGGATATGCCACCGTTGAAGTGTGATGAACAATGGAGTATTTGTCCGTGAGCATTGTTACTTCAGAATTGACGAAGAGGGTCCCATTATCTGAGAGAATTACTTTTGGGATCCCAAAACAGCAAATGATGTATTCTCTGATGAAGTTGCTCACCACCCTAGTCGTTGCCCGTTTGAGTGGTATTGCCTCGGCCCATTTTGTAAAACACTCTGTTGCTACCAGTATCCATATCTTGCCTCTAGAAGAAGGGTGTATTGCCCCCACTAGGTCAAACGCCCAAGTATGAAATGGATAGGGTGTTGACAGAGAGTGTAAGTCCACCGATGGGGCATGGATCATATTTCCATGAAGTTGGCAAGCTTTGCATTTTCGGACGAACTCAGCAGAGTCTTTCTCCATCGTTGGCCAATAATACCCCAACGTCATCAACTGATCATACAATTTAGCCCATCCTATGTGTGCTGGATCGTGCGCTTGTTTGAGGACCTCCACTGCTTCTTCCCTTGTGACACATCGCAAGGGCCTATTAAAGTACCCCTTTCGATAAAGCTGCCCCTCCTGGACGTAGAACCTTGGAGCCCTTCGCCTTAGACCCACTGCATCTATTTTCTCCGTTGGGACGACCCCCTCCAGAATGAAGTCGATGTAGGGCTGCCCCCAGTCCGTTTGAGCTTCAATAAATTGGCACTCAGCTGCTTCGAAGAATAGTTGACACTTGTTGCATTTCCGTTGTAGCTCTGCCGCATCCTGCTTCATTCTAGGCCAGAAATACCCCTCCCTTTGAATTCTCCTATATAGAGGTATCTCAGTCGTCTTGCAATGCTCCTCATTCGTTTTCCTTAATATTTGCTCAGCCTCCTCGGGGCTGACGCATCTTGACAACCATCCTCCTGTATTTCTGAAATAGAGATTTCCCTGGCATGTAAAATATTGGGCCAGCTCTCCTAGCCGCATCGCCCCCTCACCAGACTCCAGTTGCTTCTTAATGTCTCTTCTCCAATCCGCGTCTTCCTCCATCGGTAGTATTGATTGCACCACCGAAGGAGCTGTTCTTCGTTGGATCGTAACGATAGTCGTATCGCTCCTCATGACCATCTTTTGAGCAATAGTGGCATAAGCGTCTGGATGACAGTTCATCGTTCTGGGATGTCTTCTGATTTTGGTCTGATGGAACTGGCTGAGGAGCCTTTGAATGATCGTTCTGTACGGCGCCAAACTCATGTGCTTCAATGCATATTCCCCGTTAACTTGCTGAATTACTAAGTTCGAGTCACCCTTGATGCAGAGTGAACGAATTCCCCTTCGAAGAGCCTCCAGCAACCCTAGTACCAATGCTTCGTATTCTGCTTCGTTATTGGAGCAAGGGAAATCTAGTTTGTAGGAAAGGCAAATCTCCTCCGTTCCTTTTGAAAGGATGACCCCTGCCCTTCCTTTTTTCTCTGCCGAAGACCCATCAAACTGCATCGTCCATTCCTCATTGGTTGCATCCAGATAGTTGGCTTTTAAGTCGTCTCCCGGAATGTTTTCTTTAGGTGGTTCAAACGCTCCTGATGGAAAGATTGCCAACAGATCAGCATACGCCTGGCTCTTGATAGCACGAGGAACCACACACTTTAAATCATATTCGGAGAGAATAAGGAACCACCTAGCTGCCCTGCCGATCAAGATAGTTCTAGCCAACAAATACTTAATAGGATCACATCTAGTTACAATATGAATTGTAAAAGACATCAAATAATGTCTAAGTTTTTGTGCTACAAAAACTAAGGCCAAACAATGCCTTTCTAGGCTGCTATACCTAATCTCTGTCCCATGTATGATCCTGCTGAGGTAATACACTGGCCGTTCTTGCCCGTCAATTTCTTGTGCCAGCAAAGCTCCAACGGACCTTGTAGTGGAGGTGAGGTACAGCTGCAACGGTACTCCTGCCTGTGGAGGAACCATGATTTGTGGTGAAACGAGCAGCTTCTTCAGCTCATCAAGAGACTCCTGGTGATCCTTTTCCCACCTGAACTTTGTGTTCTTTCGCAGCAGCTGCATCAACGGATGTGTTACCTCGGCCAATCCCAGTACAAATCTTCTGAGGTAGGAGACTTTGCCGAGGAAACTTTTTAGCTCCTTCGCCGTTCTTGGGCACGGCATCTCTAAGATTGCGCGTTGTTTATCCTGGTCCATCTGCACCACTTGTCGATCAACCACAAAGCCTAGAAACTTCCCGCTTGTTACTCCAAAGACGCACTTCAATGGGTTCATCCTTAATTTATACTTCCTACATCGAGTAAATACCTTCTTTAAGTCGTTTAGGTGGGACTCCTCCTTCTTCGATTTGATGACCAAATCATCCACATAGAATTCTACAAATTTGTGGAAGAAATCGTGAAAAATGGCCATCATTATTCTTTGATAAGTGGCTCCCGCGTTCTTAAGTCCAAACGGCATTACCTTGTACATGAAATTGCCTAACGGGGTTCTGAATGCTGTTTTCTCTGCGTCTGCGGGGTCCATCTTGATCTGGTTGTACCCTACGTACCCATCCATGAAGCTATACATCTCATGCCCAGCCGTGGCATCTATCAAGCTATCAATGGAGGGTAGAGGGAACTCATCTTTGGGGCAAGCCCTGTTCAAATCTCTAAAATCCACACAGATCCTTATTTGACTCATGTCCTTCTTCCCTACTGGCACAATGCTAGATAGCCAAAGGGGATGCTGTATTGGTTTGATGAATCCTGCTGCCAACAAACGCTGAACTTCTTCCTTAATCTTCAAGTCCAACTCAGGTTTATAAGTCCTTGTTGCCTGCTTCACCGGGATGGCTGAAGGCATCACGTTTAGCTTGTGGCAGCTCACTTCCTCATCTAGCCCTTCCATTTCGGTATACTTTCATGCAAAGACATCTATGAACTCCCGAATTAGCCCAACCAAGACTTCTCGTTTCTCCTTACCGAGATCCTTCGCGATGAAGATGGGCCTTGGGTCTTCCCCTTCTCCTGCCAGGTTCAACTACTCCAACTCTTGTGCCTGGGGCCTTGGTTGATTTGCCATATAGTCTGGTTCTTCGGCGACCTCTTCCACGAACTCCTGTATGTTGGAGTTGTCTATCACCATACACTGTCCCTGTTGATCCACCAAAAAACACTCATATAACGGGTCAGCCTCATCCTCAGTCTCTTCGGCCGCCCGCTCACATCGTTATAAACGGTATACCACCTTCCCTTCTTCAGTGACCACCTTTTTGCATTGCCTGTTGGTAACTGTCGCCATAGCCTTCCTCTTCCTCTCTCTCGAAGCCTCAGCGATTCTTCCCCCTGAAAAGCGACTCAGCACGCTTTGCCGTTGGACCTCATGCTCCACCGGATCCATTCTAAGCTTTACTTTGTTTTTGAGCTGCTTCGTGGTACTTTGGGGTCGAGGGATCACCTGATGGGTTTCTTCGGCCCTCACCCCTTCGTTACTCGCGGCTTCTTTGCTTTGCTCGTTCAGAGGCCCCATTCTATCTCTGATCGAGGGAACCCATGCCCCCTCCATTCTTCTCGTTAGGACTCGAGCATCCTCCTCCAACTCCGTATAAAAGGCCGCATCTACAAAGTGAGCTTCCTCGATAGCAAAAGGCCTTTTTGTAGCCCTAATGGTCACTTCTGTTCCTTTGACATTCGCCTTGGCGCATTGATGATATGTTGAAGGAACTAAACCTTGATTGTGCATCCACACTCTTCCTATTAGTAAATGATAGGAAGTTGCGCTTTCTATTACATGGAACTTGATGTGGGAACTCAGATTTCCCATTACGATTCCCACATTCACATACCCAATGGATTTGGAAGATTGGTTGTCATACCCTGAGATTACCAAAGGCATGGGGACCAACCTTTCTTCTGGGATATTAGCTGCGTGGAAGGAGTTGATCGGCATAATGTTGATGGAAGCACCCCCATCCATAAGCGTTCTTGCAAAACTAACCCAGTTGATACTGGTCGTCACATACAAGGGCCTGTTATGAGGGAACCTTACAGCTCTATCTGCATCGTTGAAGGTCACCTCTGATAGGAACTTTTTCACCATCCTTGCCATGGGTCCCCTCCATTTTAACGAGGGAACCGCGTCCTTCTTCGCGATGTCAAGGATCGCCCTGGTTGTTTCCAGTCTGCTCTCCTTTGGTATCCCCACTTGATCAAAGAACCAAGCGAACTTTAGGGATTTTGAAACTGCGCTATATTCTATGACTGGGTCCGTTTCTTCGCCCTCAACGCTATAGACGTCTTCAACGTCCCTAGCACTTGCTTCATCATACGCCAGAACTACGTTAGCCATTCCCCTAGTGCAATACTCCAGTGCTTTATCGAACTCCATTGTTGCCCCTCCCCCCTCCCGCTCTGCCTCCTTGTCATAGGCCATTACAACATTGGCCCCATGCGCCGGGAGCGGGTTATTGTTAACGTTCCGCGGGGGGATTTGTAATGTTCACGCCCTCATGTATTTGTCGATGATTCTTCGCAGCGTGAAACAACTTTCTGTTGGATGTTGGACCTTTCGATGAACCTGACAATATTTGGGATTGGCCCTGGTTGCGGCGTCGGTTTCTTCCTCCGGGACGCCTTTCGGTTCATAAACCGTTCCGCCTTGTACCATTGCGTTATAGCAACTCATAGCCTCCTCCACCGTACAAGGCAACGGTGGCGGGTCTTCTCTATCCCTTCCAAACTTTCTTTTGTTGTCCTTCCTCTGGGCCTTGCCCCCATCCTCTCTCTCAACATATCCCACCCGTGGGGCCTGAGACCTTCCCCCGGTGGGTTGTATCGGCTGTCTGAACATCACGGGAGCTACTACCGGGCTAGGTCGCACCACCAAAGATATATTTCTTGCGGATTTTAAGAATGCTGAAAATGTTCCCTCGCGTGTCTCATTGATCAGGTGACAGATATACTCAGGAAGTAATCCCTCAGCACAAATTTGTAGTAACCTAGCCTCCTTAGCTTCTTCCCTCACGTCGAGGGACCTTTCCCTAAACCTTCGGATGTAGGCCACTACCTCCTCCCCTGGCCTTTGCCTTTCCATGCCGAGTTGGGTTAAGGTGAACTCATCCTCTGCCAAGAAGAACTTTCGGACGAACAATACATGCATCTCCTCCCATGTGGAGACACTATTGGGCGGCAGGTGAGAGTACCAAGTGTATGCCTTATCAGTCAGGGATTTGGAAAACTCCCTCAGCCTAAGCTTTTTGTCATTGCAATGCGCCCCCAAGTGCTCAACGAAACGCTTAATGTGTTCCTTTGGGTTCCCGCCCTTCCCTGAGTATTTTTCAAAGGTAGGGGGAATATAGTCCTTCGGGTAGGGTTCGTCGTTGTACTCCTGGGGGTAGGGTGTCCGGAAGTCGTCGTAGACCGCTGCCACCTCGCCCACAGCCTGCGAGGAAGACTTCATGAACTTCAGCATCTCCTTCTGCATCTCTTTTCTCATCTCTTCCAAGGGCGAGGCTACTGGGGCCACCTGCAACGGAGCAGACGGTTGAGCGCTCGTTGCAACCAGAGCGAACGTTATCGGTTGAGCCGTTGAAACCCCTGAGCCACCCACAGTGGGATTCACAACAGAGGGTACACTTGCTGGGACCGCTCCCGTAATGCCTGCCCCTGGTGGGGCCCCTGGGGCCACTCCTGGTGTTACGAAGGCATTAGTCTCCAACCCTCCCAGTATAGTTGAAGCTACTGGGGTTTGCAAAAACTCGTAAAATTTGCTCATGAGGTGCGCCATCTGGGCCGGTCCCAGCCCCGCGCTCGTGGAAGGTTGTGCCGCCCCTGGGACGCCTATCGTTGTTGGAGCCAGCGGTACCTCTACTCGAGGAGCCCCATCTCTTAGGGCCTCCTGCTCCCTCGCGGCCTGTTCTTCATCATGCTGTATGTCATCGAAATTGAGTCTTCTAGTAGCATTATCCTGCGCCATACTCCTTCTCTAGAAGGATGCCTCCCTAGCAGAGTCGCCAAATGTAAGAGGGTACTTTAGATTATATATATGGAGGCGTAACCCCTATTGAGTATGGTGATCACAAGTTAAATTAGCCAAAACCCTGGATTAATTATAGGAAATGCACACACAAACTCAATGAAGATGAACTCAGTTTAAACTCTCAAATCTCTTGTGTATAACTCAGGTCATGCTAATGGACTTTTAGAAATGGCTTAGCTAGAGGGAGGGAGAAGTAAGCACCCTAGATACACCCTGATAGGCAGGTAGAAACACACCAAACACCCTCAAGAATCTCTGTCAAGTATTAAAAGCTTTATAATAAATGACAATGGTGAGTGAGTAAGCTCTCTGGTTTTGCAATAACTTCTGAATTCTCCAAAAGTCTCTCTCTTCCTCAAAGGTGGTTGGGGTCCTTAAATAGCCCCCCCACACCACCACCGAGGCAACTCAGTCATTAAAGACTATGAAAGACATCCCTCATACTTTATGTCACAACATTAAATGCCTGATGTACTAGTTGTCTCCACGTCATAAACATTAAATGCCAAGACATGCCTTTTGCCTAACCACTGTGTGTCAGGGGGTTGTTGTCGCAGAGGTGGCTCACCAACTGCGTGACAGCCCCAAATACCACGGTGGTTTACTCAAGTGTATGTCTGACATTGTTTAGATGGCTAATGACATCACCCATAGTAGATGTGACATTAAGTAGAGGGTCGTTTGGTCCATAACTCAATGCCCGATGGAACTCCAAGCTGCTCCGCTTGAGGTTCCACGGTCAGGGTCCTTCGGTGTTTTACCAGGTGTATCTAAGATGGTCAGGACAAGCCCCAACGGTGCCTTACTTCTCAATCCTCCAAACCAAGTCCCTCTAAAGTTCCCATGGTGAGGTCATTCGATAGGGCATGAAAGCCCTCCCAGGTCCTGCCATGCCTGGTCTCTCGTGAGTACCGTTTGACCTCACCCAAATTGCATTATTATTATCGTTATGTCATTACAACCGTTACAGCTTTACAGTGAATGTAACCAAAGGTACTATATGATTAACACAACAAGATGAAGTATGAGTTGCCACGCTGAGCAGCCTCCCCAAGCTGCCTCGCTGAGCTGCCTCACCCAGATGTCACGCTTGAGTTGCCATGCTGAGCTGCCTCACCAAGATGTCACGCTTGAGTTGCCACGCTGAGCTGCCTCCCCAAGCTGCCTCGCTGAGCTGCCTCACCAAGATGTCACGCTTGAGTTGCCACGCTGAGCTGCCTCCCCAAGCTGCCTCGTTGAGCTGCCTCACCAAGATGTCACGCTTGAGTTGCCACGCTGAGCTGCCTCCCCAAGCTGCCTCGCTGAGCTGCCTCACCAAGATGTCACGCTTGAGTTGCTACGCTGAGCTTCAAGCCCCCTCTACAAATGGGTATTCGGGTAAAATCGGGTTTTTGAGAAAGGGTATATCTTGATGAGATTTAGAGTGATAATAGTATGTTTCATGATTCTGTAATATAGGAATATGAACCGTATGATCAAATCCAGCAAGAATCGACATCTAATTTCTGATAATAGAGATGTAAAGTGTTTGGGTGTTTGAAACACGGGTAAAACCCGAATCTGGAAAACATTAGAATTTATGGAAATTTTTTACTGAATTAAGGCTTCTAGGTTGATTATAACCTGTTTTCATATGTTAATATGGTTGATTATGATCGTAGATTACTGTGGGAGAAAGTAGAATCTTGGTTGTGTTAACAATGGCTGAAACAGAATCGTGGAGAAGAGAGGGACCTGATCGATCGATCGACTCCTGGGGTCGATCGATCGATCCTCCTAGATTTTTGGCAGTTTACCCAGATTTTTATATAAGAGGGAAATAAAATCTAAATTTAATTCCTATGTTTTATTTAGTGACAAATAAACAGGAGGCACATATTCCTAACAATTTTGGGGAAAGAAATTGGGATTATGGAGGATTTATGTGGGACACTTTATGGATCAATTTGAGGAATTCGATTCCAAAATATTAGATACTGATCAAGTGAGCAAGTGGGGTATATTGGTTGAGTGACACCAGGGTGTTAAATTAATTAATTTGGAGCCGGGATATAGACTCGGATAATATTTAATTTCGGGCCAAGTGAGCAAGCCCGAGTGTATGGATTAGGTGACACCAAGGTAATAAATTAATTAATGTGTGAATTAATTAAATTAGAGTTGGAACTATAAAATCGGTAAAGTATTATATTAATTAAAGTGTAAATTAATTAAATTAGAGTCGGACCATAGACTCGGGAAAAAATTATAGGCTAGTGCTACGGATTTTATACACGGTAATGCTGAAAACTAATTATTATATATATACGGTGTGGTGATAGTATATATATATATATATATATATATATATATATATATATATATATATATATTGTGTGTGCTATTAAATATCAGTGACTAGATATTTATTTAATTTATATGCTCTAGTTCTATCAAGGGAGGTTGCGCGAAGTGGGTGAATCCCCTAGCTTGAGGAGTAGGGCGAGTATATCCTCAGGTCATATCGTTCGTTATATGGGTGAGGGGCTTATCTCATTTTCAGGTAAGAAATATGACCGCCTCCATTATGTTTATATTTTGGCCAAGTTAGTGAGCGATTCTAACTTGGGGTAACTAGGTTATGCGAGTACATCTAGTGGGATAGCACTTTAGAGAATACATCTGGTGAGTTATTACTCGGGAGGATGGGTTATATTTATATTCAACATATGTGTGAATATTGTAAAATGGTTCTACGTATATAAATGGGATAAATAGTTATATACGAGTAATTAAATACATGAAGTGAATTATAATAATTATATATGGGTTATATTCATTGTTGATACCAAAATTAATATGCTGACGTGGACGAATAGTATGAAGACACGTGTCGATCTACGTGGCACAATAACAGCGAGGAAGATCATTTACTGAACAACCATGGTTGGTACCGAGCAACGAGAATACACCGAGGAGCTCTATCATGCCGAGGAACTCCATCCGAGGAACTCTTTCATCCCGAGATACTCTAAGTACTCCGAGGAACTCTTGATCGACGAGCAACTAAGGCGGTCCGAACTGCACCTCGGCCGTATCATCAATTATCAGACGGACAACTGTTCAACTATTCATTAGATTCTTGACGCACACGCCGCATTAAATATATTACCCATTCATATGTATATCATTTAATGTAGTAGACCTTTCATGAACAGCCTTGAGGCTATAAATACCTTGTATCAATCCCATTCAAGGGGACCGGAATTTCTTGAGAGAACTTGTAATCAAGAATTCCACAAACACTCAGCAATAACATAACAGTGGACGTAGGCTTTATTCCTAGCCGAACCACTTTAAAAATCTTTATCTTATTTATTTATCTGTGATTGAATAATTAGAGCGATCTAGTTTTTTACATCAACAGATTGGCGCCGTCTGTGGGAAACGACTGTTGTTATCGTTTTTCATAAAAATCATTTGTCACTAATGGCAGATAATCCAGAATCCAGTAATCGGAATGCTGGAAATACTGGAAATCTTCCAAATCTATCTACATCTCCAGATCTGGCAGGAATTATGACGAATCTGGCTCAGGGACAAACCGCCATGCAAGAATCTATGAGGCAACTCCTTCAAACTCTTCAAGGCAGTATACCTACTTATTCAGGGCAAAGGACTGATCAGGGGCAATCACGATCCAGACGTATTGGGTCATATCGCAATGGGGAATCCAATGATTTTTCTTATCAACCTGGACGAACTTCATCAATACAGGCTACGGATACAGATCAACATATCTCTCTTTCTCCTGAGAGAACTAGCGCTTTAGAAAGATTAAGCAGGGTGTCTCCTTTCAGTCGGTTAGGACCAAGGAGGAACATGAGTCCACCTAGGGCTCCATCAGGAAGTTTTCGACCACCACCAGGTTCGAGAGAAAGATCTGCACAATCACGACCAATTACTCGTCGAGATAAATCTCAGGAAGCTACGTCAGGGCAATCAGTTGCTCGGACTAGGCGGCCCGAGGAAGGGAATGAAGCATGGAAAGGTTCCATTCAACGATTGGAGGATAGACTGGGAGAAATGGCTAAGGCGAGGAACCCCTTACAGAGAACTTTTGTTCAAGGGACACCTTTTGTGCAAGCCATTGTGGATTTCCCTACACCGTCGAAATTCAAAGCACCTGTAGTGACCCCCAAGTACGATGGTAAGACAGATCCTGTACTTCATATAGAACAGTACCAAGCTGCTGCAGATATTTATGCTGTCCCCGACGAGATGAGGTGTAGAGCATTCTCGGGAACTCTTACCGGATCTGCACAGATATGGTACAATAATCTTCCTCGGGGTAAGATTTCAACTTTTGTTCAGTTAGCCGAGCTGTTTATTGGTAATTTTTGTTTTGGAGCAAAGCCGGTAAAGCGAGTAGCACACTTGCTAAGTGTTAGACAGAAATCAGGTGAAAGTACTAGAGATTACATAACTCGTTTCAATAACGAAAAGTTGGAAGTCATAGATTATGAAGAAAAGACAGCAATCACTGCTTTGATGAGTGGTTTGCTGCCTAACAAGCTATACTATACTCTGGCCAAAGATCCGCCTAAAAATATGTCGGAATTGATGGCAAAGGCGGCCAAAATCATGAATGCCGAGGAGGCTATGACTGCGAAGAAGAATATGGATAAAGAAGTTAAAGTGGAGGTCGACAATTCTAAGAAGAAAGATCAGAAAGGCAATGGTGGTGACAAATATTCCAGGAATAACAGGATAAAGTTGGAAGCCCTAAAGAAGTATGATAATTATACTCCATTGAGAATGGGTATTAATCATGTTTTAGAAGAAATCAGGAATAACGAGGAAATCAAATGGCCAGAGAAACTGAAGTCAGATCCAGACATGAGGAATAAGACCAAATATTGCGAGTTTCACAAAGATCATGGCCATATGACCAAAAATTGTATAGCCCTTCAGAACGAGATTGAAACACTCATTCGAAGAGGAAAATTATCAAAGTATGTAGATCGCAGAGGTGAGAGGACAAATGAGGACAGAATTAGAAAGAGATCTAGATCTCCTCGTCGTGCAGAGGAGAATAAGAGGAAGGACCATGAAGAGGATCCAGATGATGACCCCGATCTTCCCAAGAAGCCAAGAAAACCTGAACGAGAGGTATTTTCCATACGTTTTGGATCATTTCATTGTAACGTTATTACAGGGGGAGATGCAGGAGGAGGAGACCTTACTGCAGAAAGAAAAGCTTATCTCGGAGAGGCTCAAGCTTGCTCATATATTCAGCGAATAAACCTGGCCGAGGATGATCGTCCGAGGAAGGTAAACAAAGAGAAGCTAGTAATTGGTTTTTCAAAAAATGACCTGGCAGGTGTTCTTTACCCTCATGATGATCCTTTGGTGATTAAAATGAGAATGAAGGACGTGATCATTTCAAGGGTGTTGGTAGATAATGGTAGTTCGGCAGACATCATGTACTATTCATGCTTTGATAGCCTGAATTTGAAATTATCCCAATTAGAACCTTATCACAGACCCCTTCTGGGTTTTGCTGGCGAGAAAGTTTTTCCACTTGGGACGATCAAGTTGGATATATTCATTGGAACCTGGCCTGTTTGTCGAACAGAAAGAATACGATTCTTTGTGATGGATAAGAATGTGCAGTCAGCCTACAACATCATCATGGGAAGAGTTGGATTGAAGAAGTTCGAAGCCGTTCCTTCTACAGTACATCAATGTTTGAAATTCCCAACAAATTTTGGAGTTGGAGTGGTGAAAGGTGATCAAAAAGTAGCTCGGGAATGCTATTATTCGTCGGCCGAGCAAGAAGAACTAGAAGGATCGATGAAAAAGACTACAACTTACCAGGTGGAAGAAGGTACAGAAATTGAAACTCTTGATCCCAGGGATGAATCTCAACTTGTAAAAGGACAGGTGATGGAATCTACAGAAAACGTTATTTTGGACGACGAACATCCTGAACGAATAACCCAGATAGGTTCATCGTTGGATATGTCGATAAAAGAGGGGTTGATAGCTTTCTTGAAGAATAGGAAAAATACTTTTGCTTGGAGTCATGAAGACATGCCAGGAATAGATCCAAACTTCTTATGTCATGAACTCAATGTGAATAAGGAGATTAAACCTGTAAAGCAGAGAAGAAGGGTGTTTAGTCCCGAGAAGAATCAGGCCATACAGGAGGAAGTCGAGAAACTCCAGAAAGCCCAATTCATTGAAGATGTAAAATATCCAGATTGGTTGGCTAATGTGGTGATGGTAAAGAAGAAAAACAACAAATGGAGAATGTGTGTCGATTTCACCGATCTCAATAAAGCATGCCCCAAGGATCATTTTCCACTGCCCAGAATTGATCAACTGGTGGATGCTACCTCGGGACACGAGCTACTCAGCTTCATGGATGCTTACTCTGGCTACAACCAGATCAAAATGAAACCTGAAGACAGGGAAAGTACTTCTTTTATTACCCCTAGGGGAACTTATTGTTATAATGTTATGCCTTTTGGTTTAAAAAATGCAGGTGCAACATATCAGCGGTTGATGAACAAGGTTTTTACCGAACAAATCAGCCGCAACATGGAGGTCTATGTCGATGACATGCTCACTAAAAGCAAGAAAGCTACTGATCATTTGATTGACTTGAGTCAAACTTTTGATCAATTGGATAAATACCAAATGAAGCTTAACCCGACGAAGTGCACCTTTGGAGTACGAGAAGGAATGTTCCTCGGATACATCGTCAATCAGCGAGGTATTGAGGCAAATCCAGATAAGATCAAAGCTCTTCTAGGGCTGCGATCTCCGACGACGAAGAAAGAAGTGCAGAGTCTTACCGGACGAGTTGCAGCGCTCAACAGATTTGTATCTCGAGCAACTGATAAATGCATACCATTCTTCAAAACACTTCGAAAAACCTTTGAGTGGAATGAGGAATGTGAAAAAGCTTTTCAAGACTTGAAGAAATATTTGGGAACACCTCCACTGTTGTCCAGACCAATAACAGGAGAAAAGTTGTATTTGTATTTGGCAGTATCAGAGAACGCAGTCAGTTCAGCGTTGATCAGATTGGAGAATGGAATCCAGAAGCCAATTTATTACACAAGTAAGGCTTTCCGAGGTGCAGAAATCAGGTACCCAAAGCTAGAAAAATTGGCATTGGCACTAATTGAGGCAAGCAGAAGAATGAGGCCATATTTCCAAGCCCATACCATCATTGTTTATACTGATATGCCATTGAGACAAGCCTTCCATAAGCCAGAAAAATCAGGGAGACTGATGTACTGGGCAGTAGAACTTGGTGAATACGATATTGTGTATGAGCCCAGATCATCATTGAAGGGGCAGGCTGTAGCAGATTTTATAGCAGAGTTCACATACCCTGATACCCCCGAGGAGCAAAAGATGCCTGCTGAGTTACCTGTGGACGATACAGGATCAACAGAAACATTTGCTGACCTACCTGTGGACGATACAGGATCAGCAGAAATAGGTCCAAACCAACCAAGGTTGGTAAAAGGACTTGTGGATGTAGAGAAATCATTATATTCAAATTCAGACCAGCCACGGTTGGTAAAAGAGTACGAGCAGATGACTGACGAGGAGCGAAAGATACCGGGGGATGATGGAAGAAAACAGCAGATATTTTATCGAGGAACTCTGACAGATAAGAAATTTGAAGACGAAATACCTACATGGAGATTATATGTAGATGGATCATCATGCACAGCTGGTTGTGGGGCAGGAATTGTTTTGATCACCCCAGACGAGATTGACATGGAATATGCTTTGCGATTCCAATTCAAAGCCTCTAACAATGAAGCGGAGTATGAGGCCATGATAGCAGGTCTTAAATCTAGCAAAGACTATGGAAGCACAACAGGTGATGGTATTCAGTGATTCTCAATTAATTGTGAATCAGATGATGGGAATATATGCGATTAAAGGAGACTTAATGATCAAATATCATGCAAAGGTGATGAAATTGTTGACAGAATTTGATGCCATTCAATTGGTGAGAATACCGAGGATGGAGAATGTACAAGCAGATGCACTGGCCCGACTAGCATCAGCTACTCGTACCGAGATGCGAAGAACCATACCGATTGAAGTATTAGAAGGTCGGAGCATAGATGAAGATCTGACAACGAATGTGATTACTCTTGATTTAGGACCATCTTGGATGGATCCAATCAGGAAATATGTTGAAGAGGGCGAATTGCCGGAGGACAAACTCGCTGCCAAGAAACTGAAGTATAAAGCTGCCCGGTATGTATTAACTAATGGTATTTTGTATAGACGAGGAATTATGGCAGGTTTGCAGAGATGTGTACATCCCACTGAGGTGAAAGAATTGATTGAAGAAATCCATGAAGGATCTTGTGGAGCTCATGTAGCAGGTCGAACACTTTTACAAAGAGTGATGACACAGGGATATTACTGGCCGACAATGAGGGCTGATTGTATAGCCTATGCCAAGAAATGTGACAAATGCCAACGTTTTTCCTCCATCCGACGAACTCCACAAGCATTGCTAACACCAATAACTTCCCCTTGGCCATTTGCCATGTGGGGAATTGATTTGGTTGGACCACTGCCGATCACCCGAGGAAGATTCAAGTATCTCGTAGTTGCAGTGGACTATTTTACTAAGTGGGTGGAAGCTGAGCCTCTTATCAATATGACGTACGAGAAGGTATACCAGTTTATATGGAAGAATATCATTTGTCGATATGGTCTCCCTCATGCTTTCATCACAGATCATGGAACACAATTTGATAATGAAGAATTTGCTGCCTATTGTCATCAGTCGAACGTCTTGAAGTTTCATTCAGCACCAGGACATCCCCAAAGCAATGGACAGACTGAAGTGACGAACAGAACATTACTGAATGGGTTGAAAAAGAGGCTAAGTGAAGCTAAAGCAAATTGGATTAATGAGCTCCAATCAGTATTATGGGCCTACCGAACAACTCCCCGAGCAGCAACTGGAGAATCACCATATATGCTAGCATTTGGAAGTGAGGCTGTGATACCGGCCGAGTTGGGTCTCCCAACGCATAGAGTGCTGAATTTCAACTCTCCGATCAGTGATTTGATAAGAAGAATGGATTTGGACATGCTCGAAGAAGTAAGAGAAGAGGCAGCCATTAGGAATGCTGCTTATCAACAACGAACAGCTCTGTTCTACAACAAAAGGGTGAAGAAATGCGATTTGAAGGAAGGTGATTATGTGCTGAAGAAAGTCATTCAGAAACAGAATAAACTGGAAGCAAATTGGCATGGACCTTACCGAGTTACAGAGGTTGTTCGACCTGGAACCTACAGAATAGCAACTCTAGAAGGAGAAGAATTTCAGAATGCATGGAATGCTGAACACCTGCGAAAGTATTATCAGTAATGTAAAATGTAAAGCATTTCCTTCATTATGAATAAAACGAGGATGGTTCACCATTTTCTTTCTGTTGAAAGTTTTTCGGGGAATACTAGTGTTGAACACTACATTACTTGATAAGAAGAAGACATGCTCTACGGAGTCAAAGAAGAAGACTGCTCTATGGAGTCATGCTCTACGGAGTCATGCTCTACGGAGTCAAGCTCTCCGGAGCGCTCTACGGAGCAAAAGTGCTATAAGTAGCCAACCTCCTTTGGTTAGGAGGATAAGCTCTCCGGAGCGCTCTACGGAGCAAAAGTGCTATAAGTAGCCAACCTCCTTTGGTTAGGAGGATAAGCTCTCCGGAGCGCTCTACGGAGCAAAAGTGCTATAAGTAGCCAACCTCCTTTGGTTAGGAGGATAAGCTCTCCGGAGCGCTCTACGGAGCAAAAGTGCTATAAGTAGCCAACCTCCTTTGGTTAGGAGGATATGCTCCAAGGAGCCAAAAAGTTCGAAAGAACCCTACTACTCCTTTGATTAGGAGGTGTAGACCAGCATGATCAACTACGGTTGGTAAGACTTTATATACTCTCGCATTACAACTTATGTTTGTCGGGAGGTAACATTATTACAAAAAGTTCTTTAAAGAACAAAATATTGAAAACTGTACCAAGTATGGTTGGTCGGAGATAAAAACCCACTAATTGTAGTTGGTTGACGAGGATAAAAGTATTGACCTTAGTTGGTCGGACACATGTTTATATTTGAAAATTGAACCAAGTATGGTTGGTCAGGGATAGAAACCCATCAACTATGGTTGGTCGACAAACATTATTTATCCACCTTGGTTGGTTGGAAACAATTTTGAACAATTATGCTTATTTGGTTGATGAACCATATAATTTGCAAACAGAAAAATAGCTATTGGCAAAACAGAAAATGAAACTCTTTCATTAAGATAAAAATGTATTACATGTTACATGAATGTGCTAACTATTACATTAAAGATTCCTACTCTATTGGTTTCTTTCCTTTGTCCTTTGAGACAGGTTCATCGCCAGCAGGAGGATCCTCTAGACACAGAGGAGAATTAATAAAGTTCATGTCCTTCAGCATTCTGACATTCATTATTGTAGGAGTATCCAACAGGTGCTCAGGACGAGATACTTCAACTTGAGAATGAAGGTTATAATCACCAAGATATTTAGAGATTAAACTCCGAGGAATGGAGCGAGCAGGAATCCATGCCATATCCAATTTATAGGGAGGAACAGGCAAGTCTAGCAATCCAGGAGCATGATAATCCCATAAATAATGACCTTGTTCCAATTTTAATACACCCAGGGCGTTCAACCATCCCTGCTTATAACCTTCGTTGTTAGCATTTTCAAGGCGATCATCCAAATGGTAAAGAGCTTCATTATAACCCGCATTCCAGAACTCCCGAGGTTGTTTATGGAATTGGAAAGTTAATCTATCTACTTGCTCGAGAAAGTTCTTGATAAGAGCATCTTTATTATTCAGATCAGATTTCATCGCAGTCAATTGATCCTCTAAAGATAAATTTTTCTTAGACAAATCAGATAGAGCACGATCCTTAACATTCAGTTGGAATGCTTGAGTTTCCAGAGTAGATTGGGTACGAGATTCTTCAACATTACGGCTAAGAACTCTTGATCGGCTCCAAGAAGCAATTGGAGAATTTTGCTCCTCGATGATTCTTCCTCGCCCCCGAGAACTCCTTCCTCGTCCCCGAGCAGTTCCAGAAATGGAAGATCTTCTTAAATCCTCCAGCTCTTGCCTCAGTTTGGCGTTTTCGACTTCTAAGAATGAGAACCCTTCATCAGTGACTGGTATTAATGCAGTAGAGGATGAAGCAGCAGATTCATACTGAACTAATTTTTTCTGCAAATTGTTATTTTCTTGCTCCAGGATCTCAGCGATTTGTCTGCAGGCTTCAATTTCACCTTTTAAAGTCCTCTCCCTGATGTCATACCCAGCAATGATTTTCTTGTGGCCTGTTTCTGAAGAAAGCTGCTGGTATCTATTTTCATAATCTTCATGCAACAAAGCCATTGATTCGTTATGTTGATTTTGAAGATCCTTTAAAGAACAATGCAACTCTTCAATCAATTCATAATAAGCGATATTGTTAGCTACAGCTCGGTCGAGTAAACTTTTCAAATACCGATAAGCCTCAGTTGCCTGCTCTGAAGCATCATGACCAAGAATGTCAGCAATTTCAGAAGAACTAAGGTCCGTATGACCAGCCCTATAGTATTGGTGACATTGCTGCATCAGCTCGGTATCATGAGAAGAGATTAGTTCCATTCTAGCAACAAACTAAAGACAAGAAAAAGACAACAATCAACAAAGAATCATCAATAACGACGATGAGTAAAGAAGTATTTTATTAGATCATAAAAGGATTACAGTGTTCGATTACAAATAATAAAAGATAAGAATGATACCGAACAACTTCACACCTTTTCCTTGTCTCCCAAGACTTTCTCGGGAGGCTGGGACGAGGAGCTCGGTTGCTCGGTGATAACAACAGCTTGGTCGGCAGAAATCCTCTCAGCAGGAGGAGGCATAGAAGAAATGTCCTCAATGATAGAGGGTTGAGAAGCAGAGATTGGGACATCCACAGCTATGGAAGATTCATCTGATGCAGGTTCATCTTCTTCTTCTTCCTCAATTGGTGGAGGAGGACCAGGGAGATGCCTTTGGAATAGCTCAGAATTATCTTGGACTTTTAGCTCTTGCAGAGCAGCTACCCAACCATCATAGAAGTATTTCAACTCCCCATATTGGACTTGGGACGTCATTGCAGCTATCCCTCTCTCCCATCCTTTCTCCCAACCAACACTGAAATGTTTCTTGATAGCAACTTTTCTCCTCGATTTCTCCGAGGAAAGCTTCACCTCCAGTTCCTCTTTCTTAACTTTAATATCTCGCAGAGTAGATATTTCTTCTTCTGCCTTCTTCAATTTATCATCAGATTCCTGATGTTTAACTTCCAGATCTTTAATTTTCTCCTCCAAATTCTTGGAGGTTTCGGCCATCTTCATCTTATCAGCCTCAGCCACAGCCAATTTTGTCTCCCAAACAGTTTTCTCCTCGATGTACTGTTGGTGAGATTCCTTGACAGATTGGGTTAAACCCAACAAAGCATCGTCAACATCGGACGAGGAAGTGGAAGCTTTAATAGCTTGATCTTTCTTCACAATGGTATTGAAACAGTTAACCAGCTGAAAGGTAAGAAAAATAATAGAGTTAACACAAATACAAGATTTCAGGAAAAAGAAAAGAAAGACTAAAGGTATGAGAAATTTACTGAAGAAAGATGGCGAGCAGCAAGGGATGTCAGTGTATCCCTAGGAATCTTTTCATCAACCCCGAGAACCTCGGGTATAACTGAGCTCGTTGAAGAGCTCGGAAGAATGATTTTTGAAATACTACTACCACCAGCGGGTAGAGAAGACGCAGTTCCAGCAAGATTAACCGAGGATGATTTCCTCAATCTCTTCAAAGGACGGTCAGCAGCATCAACCAAGGAAGAAGTCTTGGTCGGAGAGATGGCAATTACATCAGCAGGAGCATTTTTCTTGCTCGGGGCCACTGGGGGCTTCTCGGCAATTTTGAAGGAACCAGCATCTACTTTTTTAGTCCCCTCTGGGACATCAATTTTGCCTTTCTGGGCTCCAACAGCAGAGGAAGTGTCACCAAATAGAGCAGGAGGAGCTCTTTTCTTGCCCATTCTATGAGATAGGGGAATATGAGAATCTGAAGATGAACTTTCTGGTGTTGAGGCTGGTTCAACAGGGCGAGCAGTATAAGAGGTTGTGTAGCTCTTATACTGCAGCAAATATGATGCAGATCTAATGTGCTCGTCTGCAATCGTCTTATGCAAATTCCAGATAAGTTTTAAATGCTTGATATTCACTTCCGACTCTTTTGGAGTTTTTCTTTTACTATCAACTGCAAATAAATACATAAATCTTAGTCACACATTTTGTCAAACATGATGAATACGCAATTTCATAAGTAAAATAAAAATGAAAAATAAACCTATCCCATTGCCGTATGGGGGGCATCTGGGACCGTTGTATACTTCATTCCCAGATAAAGGCGCGTGTTGCCAATTTTTTATGACCAACCCATGCTCAAAATAATCTCTATTTGAATCAGGGAGGTTAACTACAAGGGCTCTATTTAAAAACCTAGTTTTTAAATAATAAATATTATCTAAAGTGGCCCATTTATAGCAGTACATGATTTCTGGGATCCCTATACGAGTCCCATGAGTTAGATTTAACTTATGCACCCCGTTAATTATTCTCCATGAATTGGGGGCTATTTTTGCAGGAACAAGGTCAAAATATTGACAAAACTCAAGACATAATGGATTTGGGGGAAAAGAAAAACCACATTCAGCAATGAAAAGACTGGGGAACCAATGTCCCTCAGCCAATCGAAAGTAATCTAAAGGCTCAGAAAGAACCTCTAGAGTTACCCAAGAAGGAATGGAAAAGTCAGAACGAAATTTCTCAGCAGATTCAACAATATAAACCATATTGAATAAAAGAGATGCAGAAGAAAGGAAGAAGAGCTTACAGAAAGAAAAGAGATGTGTTGACAGCGAACGGAAACAAAGATGAACGCACAAGAGAAGAAGAGAAGAGAAAGCTTGAATGCAGAGAATGAAAAACGTAGACAACGGTATGGTTACCAAAGAAGTTTAAATACTTTACATTGGGAAGCGGCGAAAGAAATGATTACCAAAAAGAAATTATTAAACTTCCGGCGGCTAAAAGGACAAAATTTGCACGAATATCAAAGCGCTTATCAAAAAGGCGGAAACTGCGAAATAAGAAGGAAAATTTGAATACAATGTTCCTAAAACCCGGGAAGTACATTTAATATTGCCACATACCAAGAAAGAATGTTCCATACTCTTCAAAGTTCAAAAAATGAAACATTGGGGGCTTCTGTTGATACCAAAATTAATATGCTGACGTGGACGAATAGTATGAAGACACGTGTCGATCTACGTGGCACAATAACAGCGAGGAAGATCATTTACTGAACAACCATGGTTGGTACCGAGCAACGAGAATACACCGAGGAGCTCTATCATGCCGAGGAACTCCATCCGAGGAACTCTTTCATCCCGAGATACTCTAAGTACTCCGAGGAACTCTTGATCGACGAGCAACTAAGGCGGTCCGAACTGCACCTCGGCCGTATCATCAATTATCAGACGGACAACTGTTCAACTATTCATTAGATTCTTGACGCACACGCCGCATTAAATATATTACCCATTCATATGTATATCATTTAATGTAGTAGACCTTTCATGAACAGCCTTGAGGCTATAAATACCTTGTATCAATCCCATTCAAGGGGACCGGAATTTCTTGAGAGAACTTGTAATCAAGAATTCCACAAACACTCAGCAATAACATAACAGTGGACGTAGGCTTTATTCCTAGCCGAACCACTTTAAAAATCTTTATCTTATTTATTTATCTGTGATTGAATAATTAGAGCGATCTAGTTTTTTACATCAACATTCATGTTCAACATATGTGTGATTGTAGTAAGATAATTATACGTACATAATGGGGTGAATAATTATATATGGGTGATTTAAAAACATGGAGAAAAACTATATTATTTATATAACTAGTGAATGTTATATGGCTTTCAAGGAAAGATGATTAACTAAGTTAATGTGGTAAATAACTTATAAATCATGCATTGAAAATACTCGGGATTGAGTAGGGCGGTTGGCAAGAGTTATATCAAGTATCTAGTTTCGAGGTAGAAGACTAGGTGGGATATAAAGAAAGCGTTAGGTGTGCACATTAGTTGAGAGGTGAGGTTGCCCTCAAGGGAGTGCGACAATAACTTAAATATGAAGCGCATTCATGCATTTTATATTACTTCAAGTTAATAATTTGCTAAATGTTTTCTAAATGTTTTGGGTTCTAACCCTTGCTATAAAACTATTTTCAAAACTTTTTAGGTGTACATCCACAGGGACGCCAGGCTTGATATTCTATTCCAGGGACACGTAGCTGTGGCACATGTGGATGCTAATAGGAGCTTGGATTTGACGCATCGTTTATTCTTTCCTAGAGTAAGAATCATCTATCAGTTTCAGTTTTACTTAAGGCTCATCGCCTAGACTGTTCAGTACAGTTTTCGGATTCATTTATTCAGTTGTTGCAAGATTGTTATTAGATTATTTACTTTTGTACGGACGATTTATTCGGCAAGTAGTTATTTAATTATTCAGTTAATTTGATTCAGTTGTTGTGAATGGATCATTGTATATATTCGTATGTTATTTCTTTTGTTTAAATAATAAGATAAAATTTGGCACCGGCTTTTTGGAATACTAGGTGGTTAGTAAGTTTTAAAAAGTTTTTCGACACTGATGCTAACAATGAACCAATTGGGATTCCTATTTCAATTTGGTATAGTACTGATCACCCGGTATTTTATTTGGCGGGGTGTCACAGATGGTATCAGAGAATCAGGTTCTAGTGTCATTAGGATTTGTGCGGATTTTCACGTTTCAGCGTAGCATTCTTTGATGTTGAGCCTAATGATAGGATTTTTGTATTCCTCTACGTATGCGACTTACGTTATCCTACTATAAAGTATAGTGATGTGATTCATACACGAGTTCGATTGGGCTTTGTACATTGAACATTATTTGGGATGACCAACGAGGGCCATGGGAGGATTGCAGGAGGAGAGGCTCAACAAAAGACATGGGGTATTCTGGAAACGTTGATCCTGTTAGGAATCACCTTAATTGTTCTTCAAGTTGGTGGTGATAGAATAATCACCTGGGAGCGATAGTCTCCCAAAGCACTGTTCTAAATAACGGTGGTACAATTTTAGCCTCACCCAACTTAGTCAGCAGGGGGTAGGGAAAGTGTGGAAGGACCCTTTTGGAAGGGCCATCTATAAGGACTCGAGTAGCAGCATAGGGAGGAGATAACCCAAAGACAATTGTGTAGGGTGGTGTACGGTGGCACCCCGGACTAAATTTTGAATGAAATTTTGGCCTAGTGGGGTGGTGTTGTAGTGGTAGGAGTCAGTCACCGCAACTATGGAGAAATACCATGAATAATAAGGAATGTAGGGTGTGGTTTGATCGCAAATCTTGGCATCAGCCATTCAAACTAGTAAGCAAAGGATATTTCAGTACTTACTTCAGAAGGGTCGGATAGTGGCTGGACATAAGGGAAAGTTGAATTATGCAGCAAAATTCATACCCAACGAGATGGATGCGGAGGTCAAGAAGGGGTCCATAAGTTAATAATGGACTCGTGGGTAATACACAAGCGTGGATGGAGAAATCCGGCTGGATGACTAGTTCTATAGTCATCAAGGTAGTATGTTTTCAAATTGATATCAATACTTCTGTGTGAAGGAAGCCAAGAGAGGTGGAGTATCTGACCAAAAGGCAAAACCGTATTTAGCAGTACCAGTGAGGCACCACAAGGGGATACCCAGTAAAGGAACCCATTTATATGATTTATATCCGTTAAATTTCTACCCATTGATGGTGAATTTTATCCGAGTTGTCGAGGCCAGCAAAGAGTCCCATAGGGCTAGCAAAGCCGAAGGGACAATGAGGGTAAAAATTTGGGTCAAGAATACCAAGTACGCAAAAGGAATAACCCCGACATGCCCATTGGGGCCAGAGGCAGGGGATTGACACAGAGAGGTGTCTTATGTGTGGAAATTGGGACCACAATAATTAATTATGTCCACAGTGAGTCAGGGGATATGAGTGGGATGCCCAGTAGGGACAACAATTATGAAGTTTTGGTTCGGTTGTATGAGAATATTATGTCCAGGAACCATTTGGGTCGCTGGTGTATAGGCAAGTGGAAGTATGAGTTTTATCCTCGGATAGATGGGGTGAATTTTGTGACACGAGTGGTCACAGTATTCTTGTTAACACTATATTCGCGTGGGAAACGAGTTTAGTGGGTATATTGTAGTATTACTACTAAGTATATGTTTATTACGGGGTAATGGGACTCTCTTCTATTTTATCTGCAAGGAAGTAGGTGTGAACACTGAGAGGAAGTATAAGGTACGAGATTAACTCGTTTGAGAGTGCCATGCAAGCATAATTTATCCTGGGTACAGATTGGTTAGAGATGGGTAAGCGGTGGTGAGCGGTTACAGCAAGACTATCGTATTCGATATTCCAGGGCAGGATGTATATTTTATTTTTGCGATATTCGGCCTGAAAGAGGGTCGGTCTCGCTACAAATTTTAGTGTGAATTAGACTTCATAGGGTACAGTTGTCTAGTTCTATTGGATCCCAGTGCGTAGGGACTTTTACTAAAATAATTCAGGGCATGGCGGATTAACCATAAGGCGAAGAGATTTATCTTGCTAGTGACTTAGTGCTAAAGACTTAGTGGTAGTGTAAGCGTAGCATTAAATAACTCCTTTAGAGACACGGGAGTCAAAAATTAGACATGTGAGTACAGGGACAGAGTTTTAGGTGTCCCAGTTATATTCTTGGGTCTACGAAAATCAATAAATGACAATGCTAGTGTTTAATGCATTGGGGAAAGTTCTTTTGGACTTTATTGTGAAATATTATGCACATAAGCCCTAATAAATGTCGATAGTGGAAAGGCGTTATTGGATGCTAGGACACCAGTTTAAATGGGGATTATTGACTGTGTGGAGAAAACACTTGGAACTGAGAGCTATTGCTCTAAAAGGCTACAGCCGGGTAGTGCTTCGAAAGAAGCACTGAGAAAACTTTTGCACCGCAAGTTAATGGGCGGGGCAACATCGAGAAGATTAAACTGTGATTTGGGTAAATATTGAATGTAATCATATGATATAGTGTGATATGTGGGATAACCTTGAAAGAAAAATATTACGTATGTGAGGTCTGTGATGTTGTGCAAATATGCACGGGATCTGGTTAGTGTAATTTCAGAATCGTCTTAAATAAAGAAATGTGTAAATAAGCGTGTGGAATATATGCCTATAGGACAGTCAGAAAATAAGTGTAAAAGTGTAGTGAACTGAATAACTACCTCCACCTTAGGGAGAGGAAAGGAGGGGGAGGCCTATGAAATAAGATATCCCTAGACAAGGGAGAAACCCACATTTTTGGAAAACTATAAAAGATTATCACTTAGTTATATGCCTAGAGTGGTTTTACGCATAGACAAGGTGTAGATTCCTACCTAACAAAAATCGCACAAGGAATGGAGCTCTTGAGCATGGGAATTGGTGTTTGAATGAAACACGGTGAATTTGTCTTCGAGTATACCATTTAAGGATGGAAAAGGGTTGATTTGAGGGTATCAACCAAGGAATTTTGAAATTTTATGGTTGCAGTGATGGAATTAATGTTCATGTTAGTAAGAATCTTGGAGGGTTCAAGGTTTCCATCAGGTTGCTAAATGGATTGACCTGAACATGAATTGTTATCTCAGAATGGGTTATACTATCGAGTAGTATACCCAACTTTACTATTATCGTGACGGAGTGAAACAGAAAAAGGTGTCGTCTAATATTGTTGCGAATTTTGGTGATACCTTTCAGTCCCACCTCTGGTAAAAAGTGTCAGAAGGTGATAAGGACAGAGTTACATATTGGGTTAAGCGTGTCCCTAATTATAGTCGATGGGTAAACGGGAAGTGAGGATTGTGCATTCTATATTTTTGAGTAATTCGGGAGTAGTAATTACAAAAGGTAGAGTTACGTGTGATGCCTCGTAACGGTTTAGTCCGCGTGACACCTTGGGAGACCTTATGGGAAAAGTTTCATTATCCACCTTTGGTAGATAAGAGATGGGGAAATAACAAGCTGCTAGGACCCGAAATGGGTTATAGTCCATCAACGGGAATTGAGTAAGGTTATACTTTCGTATAGTTTAGAGACGTAAGGAGGGGTACATCATCTTGAGTTAAAGGTTGAAGTCAGACATGCTTAGTCAGGGATGATGCGGGTGATTAACCGAAAGATAGTCACGCGTTTAGCAATAAGGAAATTGACACCCATACAAGAGGGGAATTTCCTAACATAAAGATAGTAGAGCCGGTGGAGTATAGGCTCATATTTTGAGGCACGGTATGGTCGGGGTCCATCGAGTTAGAGATTGGTGACCATAGAGAGGGATTCCTAGAACGGGCCACTCGAGGAGATTGATTTGCAGCAAAGCATCTCGCAGTGAGCGAAAGCTATGATCTAAGGTGGTGCCACTAGTCAGAGTTGATGGGGGCACAACAGTATTGACGAGTCTACGTGGGAGCGGGAGGAGGATATGTGAGAGCAGTATCCAGAGTTATTCACCGCACTTATGACCAAATTTCGGGGACAATATTCCTTTGTAAGGGGGGCAGTATGTAACACCATGTATTTTCTGTGAATTTAATATTTAATTAATTTGGAAAAAATTTAAATTACTTGTGTGTCGTAATTTAATTGAATTAATTCTAGTAATGTTTATTTAAATATTAATCGGAGAGTGAATGGTTAATATTTAAGGAAATTTAATTACTAAGTGAATAGTAATAATTTAATTACGTCATAACGTGTATTAGTGATGTGGCATTTATTTATCTCAACTGGGAGTCGGTGAAGACTAATTTGGGTGTGAGATAAGGATTTTATAAATTAATTCGGATGTCAATCATGAGTGGACGGTTGAGTTCGAATGAGCCGAGATAGTCAAAAAAGTGTATCCGGGGGTGGTAAATGGGTCACGGGGCATTTTTGGGCATGACTGGGCCCACACGGGGGTAATTGGGCCATTTTAATTAAGCCCATAAGCCAAAAAAGGGATTTTTGTGTTAAACCTAAACCTAAGAGTGTTGAATGGCAGAAAAACACACATTAAAACCAAAGAGTTGCAGAGGGAACTAGAGGGAGCAATTGGAGAATAAATTGGGGATCTTTTGGAGACAAATCAGTGAACAAAGTTGGGTGTTCATCATCAAGCCTGTCTCTACACCAACAGATCAGACTCTACGAACCCAAAGGCAAGTGGTTAACTTGTTGTGATGTTCAATTTTGATACTCAATTCATATTTTGTGATGTGTAAACCAAAATCTATTTTGGGTATAAATGGGTATTAGGGTGAAATCGAGTTTTTGAGAAAGGGTATATCTTGGCGAGATTTGGAGTGATATTAGTATATTTCATGATTATGTGGTATAGGAATATGAACCGTATGATCAAATCCATCAAGAATCGACATTTAATTTATGATAATAGAGATGTAAAGTGTTTAGGTGTTTGAAACCCGGGTAAAACCCGAATCTGGAAAATGTTAGAATTCGTGAAAATTTGTTATTGAATTAAGGCTTCTAGGTTGATTAGAACCTGTTTTCATATGTTAATATGGTTGATTAGGATCATAGATTATTATGGGAGAAAGTAGAAGCTTGATTGTGTTAAAAATGGCTGAAAAAGAATCGTGGAGAAGAAAGGGACATGATCGATCGATCGATCCTCCCAGATTTTTGGCAGTTCGCCCAGATTTTTATACAAGGGGGAAATAAAATCTAAATTTAATTCCTATATTTTATTTAGTGACAAAGAAATAGGAGGCACATATTCCTAACAATTTTGGGGAAAGAAATTGGGATTAGGGAGGATTTATGTGGGGCACTTTATGGATCAATTTGAGGAATTCGATTCCAAAATAATTAAATACGAATCAAGTGAGCGAGTCCGGGTATATTGGTTGAATGACACCACGATTTTAAATTAATTAATTTAGAGTCGGCATATAGACTCGGATAATATTTAATTTCGGGCCAAGTGAGCGAACCCAGGTGTATGGGTTGGGTGACACCAAGGTAATAAATTAATTAATGTGTGAATTAATTAAATTAGAGTCGGAACTATAGACTCGGGAAAGTATTATATTAATTAATGTGTAAATTAATTAAATTAGAGTCGGACCATAGACTCGGGGAAAAATTATATGCAAGTGCTACGGATTTTGTTCACGGTAATGCCGGGAACTAATTATTATATATATATGGTGTGGTGACAGTATATATATATATTGTGTGACCTATTAAATATCAGTGACTAGATATTTATTTAAATTATATGCTCTAGTGCTATCAAGTGAGGTTGCGCGAAGTGGGCGAATCCCTTAGCTTGAGGACTAGGGCAAGTATATCTCCAGGTCATAGCGTCTGTTATATGGGTGAGGGGCTTATGTCACTTTCAGGGAAGGAATATGACCGCCTCCATTATGTTTATATTTTGGCCAAGTTAGTGAGCGATTCTAACTTGGTGTAACTAGGTTATGCGAGGACATCTAGTGGGATAGCACTTTAGAGAATACATCCAGTGAGTTATTACTCGGGAGGATGGGTTATATTTATATTCAACATATGTGTGAATATTGTAAAATGGTTCTACGTATATAATGGGATAAATAGTTATATATGAGTAATTACATACATGAAGTGAATTGTAATAATTATATATGGGTTATATTCATATTCAATATATGTGTGATTGTTGTAAGATAACTGTACATACATAATGGGGTCAATAATTATATACGGGTAATTTAAATACATGGAGAAAAATTGTATTATTTATATAACTAGTGAATGTTATATGGCTTTCAAGGAAAGATGATTAACTAAGTTAATGTGGTAAATAACTTATAAATCATGCATTGAAAATACTCGGGATTGAGTAGGGCGGTTGGCAAGAGTTATATCAAGTATCTAGTTTCGAGGTAGAAGACTAGGTGGGATATAAAGAAAGCGTTAGGTGTGCACATTAGTTGAGAGGTGAGGTTGCCCTCAAGGGAGTGCGACAATAACTTAAATATGAAGCGCATTCATGCATTTTATATTACTGCAAGTTAATAATTTGCTAAATGTTTTCTAAATGTTTTGGGTTCTAACCCTTGCTATAAAACTATTTTCAAAACTTTTTAGGTGTACATCCACAGGGACGCCAGGCTTGATATTCTATTCCAGGGACACGTAGCTGTGGCACATGTGGATGCTAATAGGAGCTTGGATTTGACGCATCGTTCATTCTTTCCTAGAGTAAGAATCATCTATCAGTTTCAGTTTTACTTAAGGCTCATCGCCTAGACTGTTCAGTACAATTTTTGGATTCATTTATTCAGTTGTTGGAAGATTATTATTAGATTATTTACTTTTGTACTGACGATTTATTCGGCAAGTAGTTATTTAATTATTCAGTTAATTTGATTCAGTTGTTGTGAATGGATCATTGTATATATCCGTATGTTATTTCTTTTGTTTAAATAAAAAGATAAAATTTGGCACCGGCTTTTTGGAATACTAGGTGGTTAGTAAGTTTTAAAAAGTTTTTCGACACTGATGCTAAGAATGAACCAATTGGGATTCCTATTTCAATTTGGTATAATACTGATCACCCAGTATTTTATTTGGCGGGGTGTCACAGTAGGACGGTGTTTGGGCCAATAGAGATTTTATTAAAAATGTAAATGTGGCGCTTATATCAATTGGGATATTATATTTAACTCAATGGTTAAATAAATTATTAAAGAATATGGAACTAATAATTAACTAGATGGTCAAATAATAATTAATGAACAATCGTGAATATCATGTAGGACCTTTAGGTAATTATAGAGTAGTTACCTATACATATTATATGAAAATAATAATATGTACTTATGTGTATATTTGTGGACATACCAATATTCGTGGACGCTCCTAATGGCTTGGGGTTTCGCGCATTCAGGATCGTAGCACACGTCAGCACAGGCGGGCTAGGGGTTGTATAGGTCAATTAGGTATTATGTAGCAATGCCATCTATGAGAGGCAGGCGTTGATGCTGGGATTAATTATCACCACTGGGTATGGGTCGTGAACTAGCGTACTACGTAGGGACCACCCCACTTATGTGTGTGCTTTGTCATGTCTGACTTGGATAAGAGATTCCTCTGGACTTGTCGATAGAGCACGAACGAGACACCACTGGTAGATGCCTTTGTGTGTTGAAAATATATATATATATAGGTCGTGAACTAGTGTACTGCATAGGGACCACCCCACTTATATGTGTATTTTATGATGTCCGACTTGGATAAGAGATTCCTTCGGACTTGTTGATAGAGCACGAATGAGACACCACTGGTAGATGCCTTTGTGTGTCGCATATATGAAAGGACATACGGAGGATGAGCTTAAGTTAGCAATCTTTAATTCCCGAGGTTTAAATGCTCTTTTTAGTGCGATCACACCGGAGGAGTTTCGTCGAATTATTAGGTGTGAAACGTCTACGGAGGCATGGGACATACTTCAACTTACCCATGAAGGTACTAGTGTCGTTAAGGCTTCTAAACTCCGAAACATCACCACTCAATTTGAAACCATTAAGATGTTCGAAAAGTGAGACGTTTGATGAGTTTTATGCGAGATTGTCTGATATTGTGAATTCATGTTTTAATTTGGGAGAAAAAATACACGACAACCGTGTCGTAAAAAAAATTTGAGGTCACTACCTGATAGATTTATTCCAAAAGTGACTATTTTAAATTCTTTAGACACTTTAAACTCTACGAAACTTGAAGAGCTTGTAGGTGACTTGCAAACCTATGAACTTGACATGTTTCCCTCCAAGGATGTGAAAAATAAAGATAAGGGCATAGCTTTGAAAGCCTGGAAGGAGGAAACACCGATTTCAAATGATGAGTTTGAGATTAACTCGGATGATATGGATTTGTTTGCTAAGAATCTTAGAAAATTTCCTAAGATTAATAAAGAGAAACTTAAAAATGATAATAAGAACTTTGATAATTCTAAGTATAATAAAGCCGAGATATTACCTAAAAATCTTAATGATGATTTTAATAGGGAAGAGTCAAATAGATGTTTTAGTTGTGAGGGTTATGGCCATAGGGCAGCCGAGCGTCCCACTAAACTAAGGAAGGAGGGCAAGAAACCAATTTCATATAATGCCCCCTTAAGGAAAGTGAACCTAAAGAAGGATCCTATTTTCCCATTGAGCGCAATTTTACCGCGTTTATGGCTAGTCATGTGGGCAATAGTGAAAATTCTTCCAATGAAAATAACTTTCTACATAACACTTTTGATGCCATTGTTTGTGAATCCCATCAGTTTGATGGTAAAAAGAGTGGAGAAGAAAGTAATAATGAAGAAGAGGAGAATGTGAGTGAACTTCAAGTAGCCTTTCGTGAGTTGTATGCGAAGTTATTGAAATTAAAAAGGACAAACTTTAAGTTAGAAGCTAAAATGAGAGAACGTGCCATAGGTAATGATGAAAGTATTTTAATTTAAGATCTTAAGGCACATGAGATAACTCTTCGAGAGAATCTTGAGTATATTGGAGGTGAGAGAGATAGTCTTTGAGGTTTAATGGAAACTATAAAGAAAGAGCTTCTTAAGTTTGAGGAGAGTAGGAGTTTACTTGTGTCTGGAATAGTGGAGTTTGAAAAGAAATTGAGATACTCAAGTTGGGTCAAATTTGATTTGAAGTGTAGGTCGAAGAAATTAGATAAAATCTTAGGCCTCATCCAAATCAAAGATGACATGTGTGGTACTGTCTTTCATACTCAAAATGCTTCATCTAATAAATCCAAAACCATAAGTTTGAGAGAATCGACTAGGAATGCTAGAAAAGGTCAATCCTTAGGTAATACTTCTCACCGTATTTTTATTTGCACATATTGTGGAAGGAAGGGTCACCTTAGAAGGTTTTGTTTCGATCTTAGAGACGTACCTAGGAAGTCTAAGGGTAGATCCACCAAGGTCATCAAAACTAGAGAGCCTCACTTTACACCTATGTGGGTTAGGAAATTCGATTTGGAGGCTTTACATTATAGACTTTATTATTCTCATTTTCTTGCACATGATTCCTCCCTTGATAAATCTAAAGGTTGATTATGTTAGTTTTGTTTTACATACACTATCTTTTGTGCTTCATGATATATTCTTGCTAATTGTATGTTTGTTTGTCATCTTCTAGTCTATGCTTCATCATGTATGTTTTTCTAGAATTATGACATGTGCATATTTTGTATTTTTATTTTATCATTTATTGGGTCTTATGAAAAATACAAAAAGATTTTGTTTGTCTTTTGAGTTGTCTTTTTGTTTGTTTAAAAATTTTAAAAACTCAAAAAGAATTTTTTTTTTTTTTTGTATTTTAGTTTTACACATTTTATATGGCATATCCTTGTATTTGAATACTATATCACCTCACTTACATGTGGCTAGAAATTTTGGTTATGAATTTCAATGCTTAAAATGTTCTTTATCATGCTTGCATTGAGTAGTTTGACTTTGATTTTCTTAATGGATTCTCTTTTTATATGCCTATCACAAATATGCACGAGCACTTTTGAACGTTAACTCCACATGTATATTTAAGCTTTGTGAGATGTTCTCCTGTAAATTTTGGCATCTACATATTTTTGTGACTATGGAGGATTTGTGCATGTAAGAACCGTTTCCCGTGAGATTTATTTGTACTGTATAAAAAATATAAATAAGGGTGTACGAAAAGGGCTATGAAAGGAGAAAATCTCCGTTGTGTGAAAGCCACCGGTGGCAAGGGCCTAAAAAAGTGTGGCATTGTAAAAAGTAGCCAAGGCCAACATAGTTTATTTTGATATGATCGTTCAAAAGAAAAGAAAAGAATTATTAATATTGAGGGAGTTTTGATGGATATATCAACGGCAATGACAATGAATCCTAGTTATACTTATTTTGTCATGATGCCATTGATTTGCAGAATCATCAAAATTCTATGCTTGTATGCATTGTGCTTGTTTATTCTTTGAGTTCAGTTTATCTTATCTTTAGGCCTGTGTGACATCCCGTAATCCGAAATAAGGGGTGGCCAGCCCAATACTCTAATATAACGGAATCATAGATGGAATCATTCTCAGCATCTCAATAAAAATATAGAGTATCCAGGATAACCACCCAATATTTCAGAAAATGGGTTGCCAAAAATTTTAATTTTAAAGTAAATAAAGGAAAACAAACAACCCAATTCCTGAAAAGATAGGGAAAACCTCAGGGATGTATATATAAATAATACAACAAGAGTAAAATAAGATACCGGATGTGCAACCGATCAACAAACTAAATAACAGGATTTAAATAATTACATTAATTTATACAATACATTTCATTAGACATTTATAAAAGTTTGGGACTCTCGCCCGAGAAAAGAGACACGATCCTGTCTAGAATTTAACATGAAGACGTCTATACCCAAGGTATCCCGTAATACCCGCAATGCATCACGGCTTGCCGAGGACATCGGAATAGGAATTCAAATCAGGCATCCTTGCGGCGGAGTACCTGAACGGAAACAAGATGCATATGCAACAAGAAATGTAAACGGGTCAGGGCCCGGTTCTATATGATCACCAGATGAATAAAGAGTATGACAGTTATGAATAATAAATCATGAAGAAAGAGAAATAAGAAGCTGCCTACACAATGTAAAAGATAAGCTAAGCAGGAACAATAAGAGAAGTAACATTAAACTACAATCTTCATCGTATGTACCAATTATCTCATAAATCTTTTCCTTAACAAGAAGTATATATGTAATCACATTCTTTTGCTCTTTATGGCATTTTTATCTCATTTTTACTTTTTATAAAAATCCTTTCCTTATCAGGAAAATAACCATTTTCAAATGATCTTTGTGGCATTTATATGTGCTCTTTGTGGCACTTCATCATGCTCTTTATGGCATATCAATTACATCAAGTCCCACTTGATTATGAATAGTTATATTTATATATATATAACGATTCTAAGACCTCCCGTCCGGGTTTCCCCACTGTGCGCGACCCTAAATGACCATCATCTTCCAGGGCCTATCATAAGACAACCTGGGCACCTATATCGCAAGACGTCGGGAAGCGTCCATGTGCCTGCGGGATAGTCAAGACTACACCCGGAATCTCCTAACCAGCGCAGAAAAATATACAACAATAAACGCTCACATGGCCTATGGACTATATCCACCCTGCGTTAATTTGCCAGGGGGCATCACCTCACGCGCGAATTTCCCTTATGATGTCATTTAGAGAGGTGTGTTTAAACCATTTTATTTATCATTTTCAAAATCAAGTAAATTATCAGTTACTAGTTTCATGATTAAGTAAATTATCATTTACCATCATCATTACCAATTCCATGTATATGTTTCATTTTATCCGAAACCATTACCTTTTACTTTTTGTAAATAATACAACTTATCATCCGGAGCCATGCTATAGCTTATATCGACACTACAACCTCGAAGGGTAAATAAACTCTTGATTATCTCCAAGTATTTTAGGGTGTTATTTTAAAACCCCAAGATTATCATCTTCCAAAGGAATGAATGAACTATCAATTTATCCTCCAAACTCACCTTTATGGTGTTATTATGAACCACCAAGGTTAACATAGCGCAATTGAGCTTCCAGAATCTCCCAACATTCTTTTTTTTGGGTGATAATATAAACCATCAAAATTAATATAGCTCAATTGAGCTTCTAAAGTCTCCCAAACATAATACTACCTCTCCTAGTTTTATGAAAATCAACTAGAAGAAAAATGCCCTAACTTCAATTGGCATATCCCCGAAAAACCCCACCAAAACCATTTCTAATCTAGGGTGGTATTTCAATTCATATAGAACTCTAGGACTCTAAGTTTACTTCATTCAAGAAGGTTCCTAGTTCCTATCGAGAAGAAAAATCTAGGAAACAAAAATAAGTTATAAAGTGGAAAACAGGGGACCGGTCAACCGGTCCCGAGACCGCGGTCGACCGCGTCTCAAGGTTTTGCCTACAAAAGAAAACAAAAAGCTCAAAATGGTGTATCTGGTCGATCGGTCAAGGGACCGCGGTTGACCGCGCAAGAATTTTATGCCTTTGTGGGAAAGCAGTAAGCCTGCCCCCGAAGGCCCGGTCGACCGGTTAGGGGACCGCGGTCGACCGGTCGTAGCAGACCTAGGGTTCTTTCATCTTCAAAAACTACACCCAAATCACAAATCTCTTCTATTTTGAACCCAACCAATAGCGTTTATCTACCCAAAGATTATTCTACATGATTTATAACCATTACAATTCACCATTTTATCATCAAAAACCAAATCTAGATTTAAATACCAAAATTTCCATTTTTGGATCTCCAAATATATATACATAAATATCACACAATTTATTCATCTTAAAACATATATTAGCAAGTAGAAAACTTGCCTTAGGGTTGCAAATTCAGATTTATTTGTAGAAAAAGCATCAATCCATCTTCAATCTTCATTTTCTCTCTTCTTTCTCCACTTTTCTCTTCTTCTTTCTTTCTCTCTCATTCTCTCTAGGGCATAAGACCTAAAATAGAGAAATTAGGGGATTTAAAATACTTAAATCGTGGCTTAACATAAGTCTCCCCACTTAAGTGGTTAATCACCACATTAAAATGACTCGCAAATACGCATATAAGCTAAAACCATGTAAAAGTGCCCGAAATACAAAAATACAATATGGCACTTATTTTGACTGTCTCGCACCTTCCGAGACTAACTACACCCTCTAAACTGGCATCCGGAAATTTTATAAATTATTTTGAGTTCCAATTTCATTTAAATCAAAATGTCATTTTAAATACATGACACTATAAACATGCAACTTGATGATATTTACTTTCATATACAGTAAATATACATCAACCTAGTAAATATAAATTTTCAATTTATTCAATTAATATTTACTCCAGTCCCCACATTTTATATAATTACCTTATGTGGTAAAATTAATATAAAATGAGCCTCCCATAATCGAGGGTTGTTACAGCCTGGCAATTCGGGTTGCCGTGTCGTGTTCGGGTCGTGTCGAGACCTGATATTTCTAGATATACCGTTGACACGAACACGACCCGTTTAAGTAATCGTGTCATTGTACCTGACTCGAACACGAACCTGTTTATATATAGTTTACACGACACGACCCGTCCAACCCATTTAATAAGCAGGTCATGTCCAACCCGCTAACACGACATGACCCGTCTAACCTATTTAATAAATAGGTCATATCCAACCCCCTAACACGACACGACCCGTTTAACCTGCTTAATAAATAGGTCATCAGCAAGGAGAACCTGTTTACATGATCCACAATGACCTGTTTATGAGATTAAATAATTTTCACTATTTATTTCCAAACACAATTTAACAAATAAACATCACAACATTAATCAAAAAATATTTGTCAAATCTAATAAACATAACATAATAATACCAACAACATTTAGTCATTATCCAAATAACATCATCCAACAAAGTCTAATCCATTATCTATTACAACACATTCAAAATTTCAAGTTCAAATTACAATTTGTAAATCTTCAACCAAGTTGCAAAAAGATGTCATGCTCCACTCTATCCAAAAGCTAGTCTCCTTCCATTTCATTCCATACCTACGAACAAAAAAAGTAATGAGTACAACGCACAATAAGATTAAAAAAACAAATAGGATACTTAGTTAAACTATATATTAATATGCAATATTTACCTCATCTGCAATTGATTGATGTTTTTTTGAAACCGATCTCATGTTTTCACCCCAAGTGCTATACAGAAATATACAATATCAAAATATATAACTCATAAGTACACAATAACTTATCACATGCATTTAACATAACAATTTGCTCACCGGAAATAGAGGTCGAGCATTGAGCATCAGATGATTGACTTTCTTCTTTGTTAATATCCAAATTCAAGATATCCTCGGTGAGATCGTCAATTTGAGCTTGTGCCGCTTCTGCATTCATAATTATTAAGTATATCAAACGTTACAGTGATAAAACAACTAGAACAATTGTATTATAATTTATATTAACTATTAATAATTACCAATAGCACCAAAAAGCCAATCTTTTGTGCAAAGCAACGCCTCGGCCACCTTCGGTTTCAATGAACTTCTATACTGATCAATTATCCTCCCACCCATGCTAAAGGCCGACTCTGAAGCCACAGTTGATATAGGAATGATCAATACATCTCTTACCATTAATGCGAGTTGGGGATACCTAAATTGATTTGCTTCCCAAAATGCCAAAATGTCCAAATTTGTACTCCTTTCAATCCTTGGTTCTTCCAAATAAAGTTCAAGTTGTGACTTTTGAGAACAAGAACTAAATTACGCACTTTCAAAATCATCAAACTCCTACAAAATAAGATGAAAAAAATAGAAATATGAATTAAAAAAGACCTAAATTTGATGTCAATGGAACTTAACAAATGTACTTAATATTTACCTTCAAAACATCACGTGTATCATCCATGGTAAATGAATCATGATTAAAGTTATCACCCGTTTTGTTTTGTGCCGAGGTAAAAGGAAGCTTAACATCATATTCACCAAAGAGGATGAACAAATTTTCTCGTACTTCCGAAAATTCAAGTGAGGCCATCCCATACACTTTCTTGTAGCAAAAATCCAAAAAATGAATTTTGTACCGAGGATCTAATATCACCGCTATAGCTAATATCATGCTAAAATCTGCCCAATACTTCTCAAACTTTGCATACATCATCACGGCCATGTTTTGTAAGTATGGATCACTACTTTCCATGTGTTTCTTTAATGTCAAATGCGCCATAAACACTAAAGGGAAGTACAAGTTTGCAGTAGGATATTTCGTGCCAGAGAAAATACAAGTTAAACTATAAAAAACACTTAAGAACTTGCATATTTCTCAATCTTCGCCCACTCACTCTCCGAAGGACAATGCTTATAATTAGAATCACTTAATTCCAAATGGGAAAACACATCACGAAAAAAAAAGTGCACTCTCAAGCATTATAAATGTGGAATTCCATCTCGTGGGAACATCTTGTCTTAAACCTCTTTTAACATCAAGAGACAACAATTTCGCGCATTCAACAAAGCTTACTTTCCTTGCTTGTGAGCCCTTAATGTACTTACAACTTTCACGAATTTTTTGTACACCCACATCAATTTCTTTTAAACCATCTTGAACTATCAAATTAAGGATGTGTGCACAACATCTAATATGAAAGAAGTCACCATTGCATAAAAGTGATTTCCTAGCATTCAATTGTGTACGACACATACTAACAAATGTATCATTTGATGAAGCGTTATCAAGGGTCACGGAAAACAATTTTTTTTCTATCCCCCAATCCCTTAAAAAGGAGAAAATTTTATCACACAAAGAGATACCATTATGGGGCGGAGCCATGTATGAAAAATTTAAAACCCTTTTTTGTAACACCCAATCCTTGTCAAAAAAATGTATCGTGACACATATGTACCCATCTGTTACAACTGATGACCATAAATCAGAAGTTAAACACACTCTACCGGGAGCTGCATCCAGCATTCTCTTAATATTGACCTTCTCTCTATGAAACATTTTCAAAACATCTGCTTTTGCGGTGTTACGGGATATGAGTGGTGCATCCTCACGTAGATAAGAGAAAATTGCTCTTATACCCTTGTATTCAACAAATGAAAAAGGTAAATCATGCATTATGATTGAGGCAATTAACATCTCCCTAAATAATTCGGGACTAAATTTTGGGGCACCCAAAGATATTGAATCAGAACCAATTTGTTGTTGAACAATTAACTGCCCAATATCACGTGTAGTAATTTTTTGACATCTATTCTTATGTCGCGATAAATTATCGATTCCGTACCTGCTATCGCAAATGAAGACGGACCCACATTCCTTACACTTGCATCTTTGCTTGCCATCAACGCCATTTTGTTTGAGAATTTCAAAGAATGGCCACACGTTAGAAGTGCATCGTCTTTTGCGCTTTCCACCCTTAATTTGGCTTTTAGCAGATTCTTTATTCAGATCCACAACATCATCGTCCTCCTACTCATCCATTATTTCATCAACATCAATAGAATTGTCAACTAAATTAACATCAACTCCATCAGATTCAATCTGCAAAGAATAAAATAAAATGAATTTGTATGTCCTGTCATAAAATGAGTGTGTATGTTCTGTCAAAAAACTAAAATGGAATCTGAAGTGAGTATGTAGAAAAATTAAACTTAAATGTGTACAAAATGGAATCTGAAATCAATGTGCTGAAAGAAAAATCAATACCAGAAATCAATAACATAAATCTAATTACCTGCTGAAAAAAAATCAGTACCTGAAAAAAAAAATCAAAAATATAAAATCAAAAATCAGAAATAACAGAAATCCTTGTCAATGTGTTTCTGCGTGTGCGTGTGTTCTGTGTGTGCGTGTGTTCAGTGTTCTATGTGCGTGTGTGTTCAGTGTTGTGTTTCTGCGTGTGTTCAGTGTGTGCGTGTGTTCAGTGTTATGTGTGTGTGCGTGTGCGTGTGTTCAGTGTTATGTGTGTGTGTGTGTGTGTGTGTGTGTTCTGTGTGTGTGCGTGTGTGTTCTGTGTGTGTGTGTGAGTTCTATGTGTGTTCTGTGTGTGTGCGTGTGTGTTTTCTGTGTGTGTGCGTGAGTATTATGTGCGGTGTGCGGTGCGAAGAGATGGGAAGAAATCTTACCTGTGTGCGGTGGGAAGAGATGGCGAGAGAGAAGAGATGGGAAGAGAAGAGGAGAGAGAAGAGATGACGAGAGAGAAGCTGCTGTGTGTGCGGCTGTCTTTTTTTTTCTAAAGTAAGGTTTTTCAATTAGCCCCTTTGATTTTTCAGTTTTCTGACCGTTAGATTAAAAAATCAACGGTTATAATTATTTGTGTCTAAACGGGTTAATAGGTTTTTTGACCCGAAAGTGACCCGAAATCAACCCGAAAAATAAACGTGTCAATTGCGGGTTAGGCGGGTTGTCCCGAAACACGACCTGTTTAATAAACGGGTTAAGCGGGTCTGACCCAATTTCGACCCGGACCTATTTAGCCATGACCTGGCCTGCAAAAATCGTGTCGAGTTCGAGTCGGGTTTTCGGGTCGTGTCAAAAATTTCCACCCCTACTTATCACATGAGGCTAAATTTAAGTTTGATAAAGTTTTGCAATCAAATAGCACTCCTTGAACATGTTTAAGTGATTGGGTCATAAATCTTTTGTCTCTAGTTCACACCTCTTCACGTCATTTACCACATGTTTATTTAAATACATTTATGCGATATGAGTGTGGAAAGTTTATTGTATTATGTGTTTTGTATGGTGTTTATACCTATGTATATATGTACTTGTGCTTCATTGATATATTTATGTAAATCTATATATATGGTATCATTTGTTTTTGAGTCTTTGCTTTGGCATCTAGTCTTTCATGCTATTAGTTTAAATAGATATCTATCTTGTTGCGACTTTTTATTGACATCCTATGCTTATTTTGGTACATTCTAGTTGATATCATTTTCTAATCGCATCTTAGTTGGTATCTATTAATCTTTGTGTGGATTAGTTGCTCTTATGTGTCCATATATTTTTGGTATCTCTTGCATCACTATACACCATTGCATAATATAATTATTTTTCCTATTTTGCTTATCCCTTGTTTCATTTAGGGGAGAATTTATTTTAATTGGGGAGAAATTAGTTATTTTATGCACTGTAATCTTTGTCTATTCCTGAACAAAAAAGAGAAAAATGGAATATAAACCTTTTAATTTGGGGAGATCTAACTTAAGAGGAGATGTCTTCTTAGGTAGATCATGTTAGACAAAGGGGGGGGGATTTCATTATGCAATTTATAATGTTCTATTCCCTATGCGTTTGATGGTGTGTTTAAGTGTTCAGGTTTTCATCCATGCAATAAAGTTTTAAAGCAAGCAAAGCTACTCAACTTATGTGTTGGTCAAGTGTTTGTATTTTTATTTTTAGGTGGGATTGTGTCTTTTAGATGAGCTTGACGGCCCATAGGGGTTTTTATTTTGGTGTCGTCCTGGAATAGCGAAAGGGGGAGATTTATAAGGGCAAATTTCCAATTGAGTTAATTTTTAAGTGTTGGCTTAATTTCGGACAAAACTATTTCAGTCATATGATAGAAGTTTGTGACCTTTCAAGCCTATGACATTTGAGTTAACGACGTAGCGGCCAAGAGATTGAAGTTCACATCATTGTCTTGTTTCGTGCCTTGTTTAGCGTCATTAACTTTTCATCTTTCCAAGGTCTCTCAGTTATGAATGCACATGTTATTTAGAGACTTTAAATTTTTATTGGGTGTCATATTTTTAACATACCTTAAAGAAAAATTTTATTGGCTTTTATTTTTAAAGAATTTTTTTCTTTTGAAAAGTCATTTGATAAGGTCGTTTGAACGATCTCGATCGAACGAGATTTTCAGGTCGTTCGAACGAGGTATCCAATGATGTTTTCTCTGAAATCTCGTTTGAGTTGTTGTTTAAATTGTCATTCGAACGAACTTCATTTTTAAGCTACTGCAATCTCGTTCGATAAGTTGTTCGAATGACATACCAGAGTCGTTCGAGCGACCGGCAGTTTTGAGCAGTTTTTTGACATTTTTTTCTTAAAACTTCCCACTACTTTCCCACAATTTTTAAGAGTTCGGGTGTTAATTTTTATTAGAGACTTTTGACAGACCTTTACATGCTTTTGAGAGCCAAAACTTTTTCCAAAAAGTCCCTTTCGTTTTTGTGAATCAAAGTGCTTTAATTTCAATACAAAAACAAGTTTTCACCCATATAGTTTACATGATCCAAGTTTCTACATAACATTTACTTAGAGATTATTGGTTTGGCACTGGGTTTCATTCTCTACCCAAAAGAGATAGTTTCTTGCGGAAGATTCCGTGCATGCGGTGATTTTTCATATGGAAATGGATTCCGTGTGTTTGGCGTTTGTTTTTCCCCATCGGTGGATTCCGAGACGAAGGTGGACTCCTTAATTGTCGACTAGGTATGGGAGGAGGAACGAAGAGCGTTAAGGCTTACGAAGGCGTCAGGTCATTGAGTAAGTCTTCTTGTTATGTCCTTTGTAAAACCGTACTTAGTGCACTTGTGGCTGGGTCGTCCGAGGTTTTTCCCATTGTGGATTGTTCTCATACATCGCGGCGTTGTAATAGTGTTTATTTTTATCTTGAAAAAATCACCTAGATGCATGCTTAGGTTTAAAAAGATAAGAATTGGTTTAATCACAACAATGGTGTAATTTGGTGCTAATTTAATTTGGTAACTTTAGTATAATTTAATTCAAGTCGGTTTTAATATTTTGGCAAATTTCATGTATGGTTTGTTTGAACTAATCTTGACTTGAATTGAATTGTTTTTTGCTTAGAACAAAATCTTAAATATTTTTGTTTGTAATTTATTTTTAAAAAGAAAATTTAATTTTTTATTTAATTTTGAAAGAAATTTGAAATTAGGAATATTTTGTGAACCATCCCGTTTGAACTCAAAATTTTAAATTTTCTGCATCTACAAGTGGTATCATAGAATATAATTTAATAAACCACATTCTCATATTGGTATCAGAGCATATCTTATAAGTTAAAGAAATTTGGCGTCTTTCAGACTCGTATACGGTGTTCGTATTGTTGCATTTTTTTTGTTTACTGTTATTGTATTGAGCATTTATTCTTGTTATATTGTGTATTTCGCCGTATTTTTTTCCTTTTTAGTGACAGATAAGCATGGATGTGGGCGATATTGGTTTATGAAGAATTTTGAGAGGCACACCATTTTCGAGAATATTATTTTTGTCCAAAATCAGAATTATAAATATTAGAGATTCGTGTTATTTATTTGGAGATGAATTACTATAAAATTTTGTATTATTAAAAGACACTAGCATTTGGTGTTTATTATTATTCGGGTGACTCACTTTTGTTTATTGATGCAATTTAGATGACCTTACGTTATTGAGGATTTTAGTTTAATTTTAAGTAAAGTGATGACTCGAATTTTTCAGCTTATTATAGATGATATCAGAGCTTAGGCATACGTCACCACTGGATCTTGGGTTAGGGTATATTGTGATAGTCCGTTGTGAATATTGAATATTTTTATATGATAACCTCAGATCTTGGTTTAGTGTTTGTTGCGGTGTCGATTGGTGGTATACGACAATCGTCGAGTTTCAAATTTGAGTTTATCAAACTATTTTTTGTGTCATTTTTGGTGTATATTTGCTAATATTGACTTTTGTTAAATAACCTGTTATTTGAATATTTATAAATAAATGATACACTTATGACTCTAAAAACATAAAAATTGTATAAAATAGTTAATTATGATTAAAGCTCTTCCTATCCCAGTACAAGAATGTTAATATTGCAACTGTTTTCACTTGTTATGTTAATTTAGAATTATAATGTGTATACCCATACAATAAGTAACATTCATAAGTGAATAGTAGGTTGTAGTCGGTAATTTCACTTATATATTTTTTACTTTAAGACCGTCATGCATTATCATATGATATTGGTTATATTATAAATTATTTTATTTCAAAGCTTTTGTATGAGTGATGCATAATAAAAGGAAAGTGTGACTAATCGGTCTTTGGGGGTAAGAGTAACTGTAGGTTGTTCAGCGATATTTATTTGTTTACAAGAGTACTATTTCTTCCATTTTGATTTCTATTATGGTATTTGACTTAATCAGCTATTATCAAATTTAATTTTCGAGGACGATACTCTTCAAGGAGGTGAGATTGTAACACCCCGAATTTTAAAATACAGCCATAGATTGAAACCAATATTTGTAGATCACAGGATGAGCTTTCTAATATTAAACTTAAAAAAAAAATTCTACGTAAAAAGAAAAATACAAATTGATTTTTTTTCCCCAAATGTCACAAAATTGATTTTTTTATTTTATTTTGCAAGGAGTTCAAGTGCATGACATAACATATCCATTAAATAAGATTGATATAGATACACATTAAAGTAACATATTATTATAAATTTTCTGGATGATATGAAAGTACTTTTTTTCTCGAAACTCAAATGTTATACTTACATAAGTGGTAAATTACATGGGATAGTTTGCTAATTATGTATTGTGTTGTACATAAAATATTTTTTCCCACTAATTACTGAAAATAAATAGTATAATTCTACTAAGAATTCAAGTGACTCTTATTTTTCCGACGAAGTCAACCCACATTTTGTGGAGTCTCCAACCTTAGAATAATAGCAGGCCTATGTGCCTTTATTTTATATTTTGAATAAGTCTTTAGATTTATGTAACACCCCGTATTTCTGTGCATTATTAACTACCTAATTAATTCGGATAAATTTTAAATTACTTGTATGTCGTAATTTAATTGAATTAATTATGGTAATATTTATGGAATTTAGATTACTAAGTGAATAGTAATAATTTAATTACGTCATAACGTATATTAGTGACAGGGCGTTTATTTATCTCAGTCGGGAGTCAGGTATAGACTAATTTAGGTGTGAGATAAGGATTTTTATAAACTCATTCGGATGTCAATTCTGAGTGCACAGTTGAGTCCGGATGGGCCGAGAAAGTTGAAAAGTGTATTCGGGGGTGGTAAACGGGTCATTGGGTATTTTTGGGCATAACCGGGCCATCACGAGTCTATTTGGGTCATTTTAATTAGGCCCATATGACTAAAAACGGGATTTGAGGATAAAAACCTAAGTTTAGGAGTTGTGGGCAGACATAACACAATTGGGAGAAATCTGAGAATGTACAGGAGCAAAGGGAAAAACTTTTGTGAGCCAAAAAGGAAGAACAAGGGAGGTGTTATTCAGCAAAGCAAATCTCTACACCAAAGGATTAATCAGACTCAACGAATCTTAAGGCAAGTGGCTAAAATTGATTTTATATAAATGGATTATTTCAATTCATCTCATGGTAAGTGTTAAACACATGATTTTGGGTTGGGTTAATACAAATTGGGTTGTAAATTTGTGGATGTTACGAATCAGGTTTTAGGACTAATATGATAGGGCTTATGAATTCATATTATACTGTGAAGAAATTGTAAGATTAGAGATGTTATTGACTGCAAAAGTTGTGAAAAAATCATATAGATTCATGTCTTTATTTACAATTGGAGATATAAATTGAGAATTAAAGATATTGGGATTTGTGTTGATTAGTAGAACCTACTGTGTAAATTCTAGGTTGGTTTATGGGTAAGAAAGGTTTTAAGGTTTTGTTAATGGCAGAGAAATGATTCTGAACGAAGAGAGAGAAAACGTTACAGGTTGTTCGAATGACCGGGACTCTAGTTCGAATGGCAGTGATTATCGTTCAAACGACATCACCTGCTGCTCGAACGACGTTATTTCTCGTTCGAACGAGATGGCAAATTCAGTCCATTTTGTTTTTTTGTTGTACTGATCGACTTGGGTGGGAATTTAAGGGAGAATTATGTACAGTAAGGAAGCGTCTTAAATCTGGGGTTGTTTGGGACTTTAAGGACAAACGGTATAAGGTTGTTTTATATTTAATGTGAGAGAGGAATTAAGATTGGATTTAATTAATAAGTGTATGTCAAACTTATTAAGGGAATTTGGTCATTTGACTTCTGAATAGTTAATCGGGCCAAGTGAGCGAGTCCGGGTATATTGGTTGAGTGACGCCAAGGTATTTAATTAACTATTATGAGGAATAGATTAATTTAGAGTCGGACCATAGACTCGGGAAGGAATAAATTAATTAATGAGTAAATTAATTAAATTAGAGTCGGACCATAGACTCGAGAATGTTTTAGGCTAAGTGCTACGGACATTGAACACGGTAAAGTCGGGATTTAATTTAAACTATATATATACGACAGTTATTAGATATTTATTTAATTTATATACTCTAGTGCTATCGAGGGAAGTTGTACAATGTGGGTGAATCCCCCAGCTTGAGGAGTAGGGTGAGCATATCCCCAGGTCATAGCATCCAATTTCAGAGGTAGGGCATTGATATGATGTCCTCATACTCGAGGGAATATGACCGCCTCCATTACGTTTATTATTTCCATTCTGATTCGCCGGACTATAGGTGTCTCGGAACTCCAGGTGGGATTGAGTAGCCATGGTTAATGGCACTTTAGAGAATTCATTCGGTGAGTTATTACTCAGGAGGATGGTCTATTTACATATTCGACACATGTGTGAATGTTGTAATATGATTTTACGTATATAATGGGATAAATAGTTATATATGAGTAATTTAATCCATGAAGTGAATTGCATGAATTATATAACTAGAGTAAATGTTATATGGACTTAAAGGAAAGATGATTATTTAAGTTAGAGTGTCCAATAATTTATATATCATAATTTAAACATACTCGGGTTAGAGTGGTGCTTCAAGAAAGAATTATATCAAGTATCTAGTAACGGGGTAGAGGACTAGGTGGGATATAAAGAAAGGGTTAGGTGTGCATATTAGTTGAGGGGTGAGTCTGTCCTCAAGAGAGTGCGACACTCGCTGAAATATGAAGAGCATTCATGCATTTTTAAATTTCTGCAATTTAGTCACTTGCTAAATATTTTCAAAATGTTTTGGGTTCTAACTCTTACTATCAAATATTTTCAAAACCTTTTAGGTGTCCATCCACAGGGATGCCAAGCCTAAGTTCATTCCATGGATACGCAGCTGCAGCAGATGTGGGTGTTGCATGATTTGGATAGACGCGCCTATTTTTCTATTCCTAGTGTAGGGATTCATATCAGTTTATCTCGAGCATGTCGTTCACAGTCTTATTTAGTTCCTTTTCAGATTGTATGAGATTTATTACTCTCTGTTAGTTTGGTATGGTTTTGGATTTAGCCGGTGATGTATTCGACAAGACTTTTATTATTCTATGTGATGATTAACTCTATCAGTATTGGATGTTTTATTTAATTTCGCACTTATTTTTATCTTGGATTATTAAAGATAAAATTTGACACCATCTTTTTTAATACTAGGTGGTTAGTCAGTTTTTAAAAAGGTTTCTACAGTGATGCTAAGAATGAACCAAATGAGATTTCTGTTTTAATTTGATATATGACTGAGCACCCGGTATTTTATTAGGCGGGGTATCACAGTTTATTTTTGAACAGGTCTTAGTTCCTTATTGCAAGGAACAAACTAGATTAGGTTTCCTTTATAAAAAGAGGCATGCCTCCTCTGTGGAATGCAATAATCAAAAGTCAGAAAGTACAAAAGTTACTTCTATCGTTTTGTCTTGTTAAAACCTTTCAATCATCTCATCAACACTTTCCTGAATATTAGTTTTTTTTAATTCAATTAAAAACAACGTATGACATTTTCATGCAAGGATTGATATATTTTAAGAAAAAGTATTTGAAGTCATTTTTATTAAGTGAATGTATTCAAGTCACTTTAGTGAGTTAGTGGGTTCTCCACAAAAATAGGAATATAAATAACCTTTTTGGGGGGTGTTTTTAGATGAACCCATAAATCCTCTCAAAAGCCCATGTATACTCGTTTGTGATTGATAACTATTAGAAGTAGTAACTGCAAGTGCAAGTACAAAATCAGAACTGACTACAATCCATTTCGATTTCCTACTCTTCATCTCTCTCTTCCTCAAACACACATAATGGAAAACATAACACCTATACATACTAACAAAACGAAAAAATATTTTTACTATTTTAAGCATAACACCTATATATATGTGTGTATGTGTGTGTGTGTGTTTCACCACCGCCTCTTAAACACCTGAAATGCAATCCACAACCAAAAATCATAACCCAAATAATTCGATTGTAGACATAGAAAACAGAAACCATTCTTTAGAGGATCACGAACTGTGGTTGTTGGACCAACCTTGGTGGTTAGTGGAAATAAATTTTAAGGCCAGTGGTGATGACTTAACTTTTTGTACGAAGGAGGAAGATAACGGTTTACCCATTTTGCGATAAGACTCCCTAAGAGTCCATTTAGTTGCGCTTATTTGCCATGGCAAATGGGGTATTTGCCTACAATTTGGTGTGTTTGATACAAAAGTTTGCCTACAAATTATTTGTCAATGTACAATATTCATAATGCCTAGGCAAATGTTGCTTACCTATTTCAGTGAGAAATATTTGCCAACAAATTTGCTAACTTCTTAAACACTTTTAATATTTTAAAAAACAATTTAAAAACTATTTTAAATAATTAAAAAAACCATTAGGAATATTTAAAAATTATTTTGTAATGTTTTAAAAACTGCTTTTAATATTATAAAAAATTGTTAAGAAAATGTTTTACAATTTTTTCAGAAAACCGTAATATAAAAATATTGTAAAAACTATTTTTAACATTTTTAAAAATTGTTTCGAATATATTTTAAAATTGTTGTAAAGTTTTAAAAACTGTTTTTAATAATATAAAAAATTATTAAGAAAATGTTTTACAACTTTTTCTTAAAATCGTAACATAAAAATATTGTAAAAATTGTTTTTAACATTTTTAAAAACTGTTTTGAATATATTATAAAAAATATATTCAAAACGGTTTTTAATGTTTTAAAAACGGTTTTTAAAAACTATTTTTAATATTATAAAAAATTGTTAAGAAAATGTTTTACAAATTTTTTAAAAAACAGTAATATAAAAGTATTGTAAAAAGAGTTTTTAACTAAACTAATGGGATTAATTTTAATATCGCCAAATGGTTGTTTGATAGCCTCATGTGAAAAAAATTAGGTAAAATTTGCCTAGGCAAAAATTGTTATGCCCACTCTTTTGCCCATTGTCAACCAAACGAACCCTAAGTGTTTTTAAAGTTGGTTTTTTTAAATGTTTAAACTTTGCTTTCTATTCAATAAAGCGTTAAGTTTGGTGTGATAAATGGATGAAAAGTCCATTTTGAAATACCCCGTATTTTTTATGACTTCTAATTTTGTGGATTGATTAAATTTTTTTAGAGATATTAATTTAATATTAATCCATAAAATCATTTACATACTTACTAGCGAAATGAGAGTTAGTAATTATTTTGTTGTATGTTACTTTATGGGTAAAGTAAGTGCTGTAATTAAATTTAGTAAAATTATCACGAGAATCTAAATTGATAATTTTGGAAATTTATCGGGACACGCTTATGTCGTGTCGAGATTAAATTCGGACTATTAAAAGTGAATAAATTATAAGTCACCCATATGGTCATTTTGAGTGCGTCAATGTGTCCGGAAGGGTCGAGATAGTAAAAATAATGTACCTGGGGGTTTAGTTTGGATCTCGGGGCATTTTTAGGCCTAATTAACATCCCGCGAGGGCATTTTGGACATTTTACATTTTTGGGCATGAAAACCCACGAAATTTCTAAGAGTATATCAGATGGTAGGAGTCATCTTCTAGGGTTAGAACATCCATAAACTAAAGACGGCCATTGGAGAGGAAGAGGAGAAGCTTTCCAAGGAGTTATAGGCCAAGAACTCCACCGTTTGCACCGCCGTCGCCGCCGTCAAACTTTTGATCGCATAACGAGGATCAAAACCACACTAATCTCTCCACAAATTTGAACCAAGAATTCCCAGGCAAGTATCTATCTTGCTCTATTTCAGTTAATGCTTCAATAATATTAGCCTAGGATTGTTTAGGACTAGTTTTTGTGAAAGAAAAACCTATTTTGGAGACTTGAATTGCATGATATATGGGTAATAGATGTATTCTGGAAATCAAACTCACATGTAGAGATTGAACCACGATAATTACAGTAAATTAGGAGTATGAAATCTAGTAAAAGAATGGGAAGAAACTAAACGAAGAAAATATTAGGGTTCTTGATATTTTTATGGATTATTCCCCATTTAATTCGTTATTCATGATGAAAATTCGCATGTCTTACGTAGAATACCATTTATTTGAGAATATAACACTGGTAGTATAAATTGTTGGGAGTTTGGAAGTCAAATATATTGTTTTGGATGATTTTGGAAGAGGAAACTCGTAACTGAAAATTCTGCAGATTCGTCATACCTGCTTGATCGATCGATCGAACCAGGAGTATCGATCGATCGAACCAGGAGTATCGATCGATCGATGCATCAATCAATCGAGCACCTGCCATCGATCGATCGACCCCTCCTGGAAAACTCAAATTTCCCTTTTTAAATAGGTGGTCCCAACTTAAATGAATAAAAATTCTTGGACATTATTGTTAGAATATTTTGGGAGGTAAAGAAGACCAGTAGGACTTTATAAAAATGGAACCCTTAATCTAAGACGAGATTTAATCCTTAACAAAGGTATTTTAAGAAACAATGGGAAGGTGTGTTTAAAGGGTGAGACTCGTGAGGAAGTTACGTTGTAAAATAAATGAGTACCTACTGAAATTACGCTTGGGGAGATAGGAATTCACGAATGTTACGTAGTAAGTTGGAATAATCCCATAAATAAGAATAAAAGAGACAAACCGTTATACGGGATAATCTAGTAATGTACAATGAGAATAATTATCATAAGTATGGGTTGTGGGTGTGCCTAAATTTGAAATGGGAATAGTAGTATACATATATGATTGTGTTTGTGTATATACTATATACGTGTAAAAATCATGCCCGCGCTACTTGCTATCCCCGAAGTTACTGCGCTGGGACAGTCTTATCTCGATGGGACCTTTATGGGGGATATTGACTCGTACCCTAGAATATAGGAATCTTTGGTACAGGCTATCGGATCGATAGTCAAACGGTCCTAAGAGGCGTGAGGGTATGAGCTGACCTCTTAGTGACTTGGAACTATGCTTCGCCTCAATTTGTATGTGTTTTGTGTTAAAACAGTTCGAGAGTGATTCCGAACTAGTATTTCCCTTAGTACGAGTGATACGGGGACTGGATAGTAGAGTATGCCCGCACCATAAATTTTATGTAGGGTGTCCTTAGAATATATATATATTATATGAGAATTTGATATATATATTTAAATTTGGAATTTGGGAACTATCTACTGCGACTATGGTAAGTAAGAAATGAATAATTATTTCAACTTGGGAATAAGTGTTTGAAAAGTATGATACGTTACTGGGAAACTTTATAATCAAATGAGGGTTATGTGAGAACTTTGCTTTTAAATAAAATTAACTTTCTTAACATTAGAACATGTCAGCATGAAATCTTATGAGTAACTTATGATAAATTAAACTTTTTGGAGAATTAGTGCGATAGGTGTGCACATTAGAAGAGAGGTGAGAATTTCTCAAGGGAGTGTCGCACTAATATGATTGTTGCATTAGCCGGTAAGCATTTTAAATACTTGCTAAACTGAATTTTAAACTGTTTTACAATCGGGCTCTGACCCGTTTCCTATTTTCTCTTCTCTCTTGTATATATATGTATATATTACAGGTGCCCAGCCACAAGGGCGTCTTGCATAGGGTCTTTTGGTTGGAACGTGCTGCAGCTTAGGTGGGAGTTGAGGCCTCTTGTTTAGACGACCTCATTATTGATTCCACTTCTAGCTCTATTTTATCCAGTTGGGTATGTGTCGCCCTTTTCCATTATTCAGTTATTTTTATCAGAGATTGTTAATTGTTTAGTTCCAGTATTTACATTTTGGAATGGTTATTGTCAGGATGTTTTTCCTTTATGTTTTAATGTTGGACTTATTTAGTTGAATGTTTAAATTTCTTGGATTATATTTTCCAGTCAGGTTGTTGTGTGATTTTTAAACCATGGATTATGTAAGGTTTTAAATATTGGTTTTAAATTAAATTTGGAAACTGATGTCTTAAAAATGGTTTTGTCACTTTGCTTAATTATTTAGGGTGTTTTAAATTGGAAAAGTTATTTTTACGACAGTGATGCTAAGAATGAACCAACCGTTTACCTTGGTTATAATTTAATAACGGACTGATCACCCGGTATTTAATTAGCCGGGGTGTCACCGGTGGTATCAGAGCATCAGGTTCTAGTGTCCTTTAGGATTTGTACGGTTTATTTCGCTTTCAGCTTAGCATTCTTGCTATAGAGCCCTATTTTTGTATTGTTGTATTCTTCCTTTTACGTTTACGTCTTCATCTATTTGAAATTTGATAATAAATGTAGACTAATAAAAATTTCTCTACGTTTCAGATGCCTCTGAGACGTGCACCCAAGGATAGGTGTGCCCAAGTCGAGCAACCGACAGCTCCGGCTCAGGGAACGATGAAAGCAACCGAGGTGGCCGCCATCGTTGCTCAAACGGTGAATGTCGCGCTAGCGGTAGTGCAGCAGGCTCCATCCCAGGTTCAGGCAGTGGCGCCAGTACCGACACAGCTTCCTTCTGCATGGGAGCGAGTTAGGGATGCCTTCCAAAAGGCGCATCCCCCAGAGTTTGCGGGTAGTTCAGATATCATTATAGCCAGCCAATGGAAGAAAGATATCCAGAGGCATCTACGCATGTACGAGTGCACGGACGTGCAGAAACAGCTGTTGGCTTCCTTCAAGTTATTGGGGGCCGCTTTGCATTGGTGGGAATCCAGCACCACCTTGGAGGAGAGGGATATTATCACTATTCAGTCATTTTGGACACGGTTCGACAGCAAATACTTCCCATCTTCCGTGCAGACTGAGATGAGGAGGAAGTTACTGAATTTGAAATTGGAGAATTCGACTGTGGATGAGTACGAAGAGGAGTTCACAAGACTTCTCACTATAGTGCCAGATGAGGCACCCACTGAGGGGAAGAAGATACTGTTATTTGTAGACGGGTTGGCTTGGAGGATCCGTCAGCATCTCATAGGTAATCTGTCACTGAGTACCTACACGGATGTACTCAATGCTGCTTTATTACACTGCCAGGATCACCGCTTCCACCTACAGGGAAACAAGCGAGCAGTAGAGTCCAGCCAGCAGGGCAGGACAGGGGGTAGTGGTGCTAGTGGAGCACCGACATCTCAGGGGAAGACATGTCAGCATGAGCAGAGTTCCTATCAGGGGGACCCTGCCAAGCGGTTTCGATAAGGTGACTCCAGGAAGGGGTTTGGGGGATTCAGGCAGGGCCAGTCTAATCAGCAAGGCCAGCAGGGCCAACATCGTCAGCCGCAGGGTCAGCAGCAGGGCCATCAGAGCCAACAGCATTTTCAGCAGGGCCAACAGGGCCAATGGCGGGGTGGTAACGGCCAACAGGGCCGTAATCAGCAGGGACAGAGGGGAGGATATTTTAGGGGCCGATGCTTTGGGTGTGGTAAAAATGGCCACAGGCGCCAGGATTGTCTAGAGGGAGATAGGGCCCCACAGCAGCAGGGTGCCCGTAATGAGCCACAGAGGCCACTTTTTCCAGCTGCCCTCCCAGCACCAACTCAGGCACCAGCCCTACCAGCCATTCCAGCAGCTCCAATGCAGCAGGGGCAGTTACAGTACGGACGTGTCTATAACGTCCACCAGGCAGCAGCTCCACAGGCGCCACCCGGGATTGAGGGTACGTTTCCTATCCATGGTACTATAGGTCGGGTTTTATTTGATACTGGGGCGACACACTGTTTCATAGCTACTCAGTTTGTGAAGGCCTTAGGATTATTAGCCACAGTAGAGAGCATTGTGATATGTGTAGACTCACCACTGGGAAATGGATCGTTAATCTTCTTTATATGTCGGGGTGTGGGAGTAGAGATTGGTAGCCTAATCTTACCTGCAGACATGTTAGTCTTAGATATGCATGAGCACGACGTCATTATTGGTATGGATTGGCTCGCAGCATACAGATCCATGATAGATTGTTTCGGTGGGAGTATTGTCTTTTCCATCCCGGGGTAAGAGATGTTTGTAGTGGCGATGCCTCGCCTAAAGGGAGGCTCTACCACTCATTTGTATTACATAGAGGAGGATACCTCTAAGGAGGTCGTGATTCCCTTAGACTCGATCCCAGTTGTTCGTGAGTACTCTGATGTATTTCAGGAGATACCAGGCCTACCCCCCACCCGAGAGATAGATTTTGTCATAGATTTATTACCGAATACTCGACCGATAGCACGAGCTCCATACCGTATGGCTCCGGCAGAGATGCGAGAGTTACGAGATTAGATAGAGCAGCTATTAGGTTAGGGCTTCATTCGTAGGAGTACCTCACCTTGGGGCACTCCAGTGTTGTTTGTGAAAAAGAGAGATGGTTCACTGAGGCTATGTGTAGACTACCGGGAACTGAACAAGGTCACGATACGGAACAAATATTCGTTGCCTCGAATCGATGATCTGTTCGACCAGCTGAGGGGAGAAACTTTCTTTTCGAAGATAGATTTGAGGTCAGGATACCATCAGCTACGTATTAGGGAGCAGGATGTTTCGAAGACTGCTTTCTTGACGAGATATGAGTCCTATGAGTTTAGAGTGATGCCATTTGGACTCATAAATGCTCCAGCCATATTCATGAACTTGATGAACCGAGTGTTCAGAGAGTTCTTGGATCAGTTTGTCATCGTCTTCATAGATGACATCCTGATATATTCACATACTGAGGAAGAGCATGCTGAGCACCTAAGGCAGGTTCTTCAGACTCTATGAGAGCATCAGTTGTGTGCTAAGTACAAGAAGTGCGGGTTCTGGTTACGGGAAGTACAGTTCTTGGGACATGTTGTTTCTGAACTGGGGATAGCGGTTGACCCGAGTAAAGTGTCGGCAGTAAGGGAGTGGGGACAGCCCACAACACCAACGGAAGTGCGTACTTTCTTGGGTCTAACCGGGTACTACAGGAGATTCATTCGAGGGTTCTCGAAGATAGCGGGTCCATTGACGAACCTGACTCGCAAAGGGGTACCATATGTTTGGGACGATACTTATTAATTGGCTTTCGACGATCTGAAAGACAAGCTTACTTCAGCACCAGTCCTTAATTTACCTAAGCCGGGCGTGGAGTATCTGGTTTACACCGACGCCTCTTTACGGGGACTCGGGGGAGTACTGCAGTAGGAGGAGAAGGCTATAGCTTTTGCCTCCCGCAAGCTTAAGCCGCACGAGAGGAATTACCCCACACACGACCTAGAGTTAGCAGCGGTCGTCTTTGCATTGAGAATATGGAGACACTATTTATTGGGGGAGAAATTTCGCTTATTCACAGGCCATAATTCACTACAGTACCTATTCACTCAGCGAGAGTTGAATATGCGTCAACGCAGGTGGTTAGAGTTTGTGAAGGACTATCAGTTCGACATACAGTATCATCCGGGGAAGGCCAACGTAGTTGCTGATGCATTGAGCCGTAGACCGATAGACGATGTAGCGAACGTCTGGAGAGCAAAGTGGAAAGAGTTGGGTCACCAGGATGCAGTAGCCCGTTCCTTCATATCTGTCATGACAGTGACACTCGAGATTGTTATGAGGGTAATGCAGGTACAGACAGCAGATCCATTCTGCCAGGAGCAGATAGTACGACTTTTAGCTAAGGGTTCTAAGTCCTATTCTGTTAGTTTTGATGGAGGTTTGAGGTTTAATGGGATATTGGTGGTCCCAGAAGGAGCAGACTTACGTCATGCAGTGATGACCCAGTCTCACGGGTCCCGATTTGCGGTGCATCCTGGGGGAGATAAAATGCACCAGGATATGAGGCGGCAATACTGGTGGAGTGGGATGAAAAAGGACATTATTGAGTTCGTGTCCAAGTGTTCTACTTGTCAGATGGTAAAGGTGGACCACCAGAAATCGTCAGGGTTGCTTCAGCCGTTGGAAATACCCACGTGGAAGTGGGAAAGTATTTCCATGGATTTTATTACTGGGTTGCCTACATCACAGCGGGGCCACGACTCCATCTGGGGGATTGTGGACCGTTTGACCAAGGTGGCCCATTTTCTGCCAGACAATACCACGGGCCAGTATGCTCATTTGTTCATTGCTGAGATTGTTAGACTACATGGGGTGCCCCCGAATATTTTGTCGGATAGAGACAAGATTTTCATGTCGTGTTTCTGGGAGAGCTTTCAGGAGGCCATGGGTAAAGAGTTGAGGTTGAGTTCAGCTTATCACCCACGGACAGATGGGTAGACAGAGCATACCAGTCAGATGTTGGAGGGTATGCTACGCATGTGTGTCCTTGATTTTGGGGGAGGTTGAGAGCCACATCTTCCACTGGTAGAGTTTGCTTACAATAACTCTTATCAGTTCATGATTGGCATTGCTCCATTTGAGGCATTGTATGGTAGGCCTTGTTGTTCCCCAACTTGTTGGCTAGAGGTGGGGGATAACAAGTTGCTTGGACCAGAGGTGATTCAGGAAACCTCCGCTAGGATTGAGATTATCAGGAGTCGCATTCGGGTAGCCTAGGACAGGCAGAAAAGCTACGCCGATGCAAAACGGTTCTTCCGAGAATTTAATGTGGGGGACCAAATATTTCTACGTGTATCTCCTATGAAAGGAGTGATGAGGTTTGGGAAGAAAGGGAAACTAGCCCCGAGGTACGTGGGACCATTTCCCATTATCGAGAGGATTGGGCCGGTAGCATACAGATTGGGACTGCCAGAGCACTTACACCGCATTTATGATGTATTCCACATCTCGTCGTTGAGACGATACCTTCGGGATGACATAGCCCACACTCATATCGCGATCGAAGAGATTTACTTACAGCCCGACAGCTCTTACGACGAAAGGCCAGTGGCTATCCTAGACCATAGCGAAAGGAAATTGAGGTCAAAGTTAGTCCCACTTGTACGGGTCCAGTGGGAACATCATAATGTGGAGGAATCCACTTGGGAACGTGAGGCGGACATGCGTGAGAAGTACCCAGAGTTATTCTTACCAGGTACACCTTATTTTTTGAATTTCGGGACGAAATTCCGTTATTAGGGGGAAGTATGTAATACCCCGTATTTTTTATGACTTTTAATTTTGGGGATTTATTAAATTTAATTAGAGATATTAATTTAATATTAATCCGGAAAATCATTTAAATACTTACTAGCGTGATGAGAGTTAGTAATTATTTTGTTGTAAGCTACTTTATGGGTAAAGTAAGTGGTGTAATTAAATTTAGTAAAATTATCACGAGAATCTAAATTGATAATTTTGGAAATTTATCGGGACGCGCTTGTGTCGTATCGGGATTAAATTCGGACTACTAAAATTGAATAAATTATAAGTCACCCGTATGGTCATTTTGAGTTCGTCAATGTGTTTGGAAGGGTCGATATAGTCAAAATAATGTACCCGAGGGTTTAGTTTGGGCCTCGGGACATTTTTAGGCCTAATTAACATCCCGGGAGGGCATTTTGGACATTTTACATTTTTGGGGATGAAAACCCACGAAATTTCTAAGAGTATATCAGATGGTAGGAGTCATCTTCTAGGGTTAGAACATCCATAAACTAAAGACGGCCATTGGAGAGGAAGAGGAGAAGCTTTCCAAGGAGTTATAGGCCAAGAACTCCACCGTTTGCACCGCCGTCGCCGCCGCCAAACTTTAGATCACGTAACGAGGATCAAAACCACACCAATATCTCCACAAATTTGAACCAAGAATTCCCAGGCAAGTATCTATCTTGCTCTATTTCAGTTAATGCTTCAATAATATTAGCCTAGGATTGTTTAGGACTAGTTTTTGTGAAAGAAAAACCTATTTTGGAGACTTGAATTGCATGATATATGGGTAATAGATGTATTCTGGAAATCAAACTCACATGTAGAGATTGAACCACGAAAATTACAGTAAATTGGGAGTATGAAATCTGGTAAAAGAATGAGAAGAAACTAAACAAAGAAAATATTAGGGTTCTTGATATTTTTATGGATTATTCCCCATTTAATTCGTTATTCATGATAAAAATTCGCATGTCTTACGTAGAATACCATTTATTTGAGAATATAACACTGGTAGTATAAATTTTTGGGAGTTTGGAAGTCAAATATATTGTGTTGGATGATTTTGGAAGAGGAAACCCGTAACTGAAAATTCTGCAGATTCGTCAAACCTGCTTGATCGATCGATCGAACTAGGAGTATCGATCGATCGACGCATCGATCGATCGAGCACCTGCCATCGATCGATCGACCCCTCCTGTAAAATTCAAATTTCCCTTTTTAAATAGGTGGTCCCAACTTAAATGAATAGAAATTCTTGGACATTATTGTTAGAATATTTTGGGAGGTAAAGAAGACCAGTAGGACTTTATAAAAATGGAACCCTTAATCTAAGACGAGATTTAATCCTTAACAAAGGTATTTTAAGAAACAATGGGAAGGTGTGTTTAAAGGGTGAGACTCGTGAGGAAGTTACGTTGTAAAATAAATGAGTACCTACTGAAATTACGCTTGGGGAGATAGGAATTCACGAATGTTACGTAGTAAGTTGGAATAATCCCATAAATAAGAATAAAAGAGACAAACCGTTATACGGGATAATCTAGTAATGTACAATGAGAATAATTATCATAAGTATGGGTTGTGGGTGTGCCTAAATTTGAAATGGGAATAGTAGTATACATATATGATTGTGTTTGTGTATATACTATATACGTGTAAAAATCATGCCCGCGCTACTTGTTATCCCTGAGGTTACCGCGCTGGGACAGTCTTATCTCGATGGGACCTTTATGGGGGATATTGACTCGTACCCTAGAACATAGGAATCCTTGGTACAGGCTATCGGATTGATAGTCAAACGGTTCTAAGAGACGTGAGGGTATGTGCTGACCTCTTAGTGACTTGGAACTATGCTTCGCCTCAATTTGTATGTGTTTTGTGTTAATACAGTTCGAGAGTGATTCCGAACTAGTATTTCCCTTAGTACGAGTGATACGGGGACTGGATAGTAGAGTATGCCCGTACAATAAATTTTATGTGGGGTGCCGTTAGAATATATATATTATATGAGTATTTGATATATATATATATATAAACTTGGAATTTGGGAACTATCTACTGTGACTATGGTAAGTAAGAAATGAATAATTATTTCAACTTGGGAATAAGTGTTTGAAAAGTATGATACGTTACTGGGAAACTTTATAATCAAATGAGGGTTATGTGAGAACTTTGCTTTTAAATAAAATTAACTTTCTTAACATTAGAAATTGTCGGCATGAAATCTTATGAGTAAGTTAAGATAAGTTAAATTGTTCGG